>VDFB02261775.1:0-28307 GCA_007258455.2 Sequoia sempervirens | reverse complement strand
ATTTTCGAATTTAGGCATTATAGTCATTTTGGCATTGGTAATTATTATTTCATTTAGCATATTGGCATAGACATAGGCATTATTCTATCAAATCCTTCAACATTTGCACTAGGGCTTAGAGATTACTTTAGGTTGCTCATTTGAAATCTGAGGGCCTCGTCCGATTTGCTTCTGATTTGCTACAAACTAGAAGGTATAACAAAGGTGAACCATGGAAGATGAAGATTTCTGGTAACATTGTTCCTTTTATTTTCATGTTTATTTCCTTTGTGCTTTGTTACTTCATGGGATTTTGATGTTTATTATCTAATAAGCTAACAATCTAAATTTTCCATAGATACAGTTAATACAATGATAAGAAAGAGAAAGAGGAATTAATAAGGAGTTGTTAAGTAACTAAAAGAGAATATATATATATAATAATGAAGAAAATAATTGATAAAGATAAAATGAGTAATGATCAGTTTAGATGAAATAAATAGAGAAATATAGATGAATTAGGTTGAGAGGAGAACATGAGAGAAAAATATCAATAAAAATGAAGTGGGATATAGGAGAAAGAGGTTCAAAAGTAAGGGCTAGGAAAAAAAGAGAGAAAAGGGAGTAGAAGCAAGAAAATGAAAAGTAGGAAGAAGGAAGATAAGTTTATAGAGATAAGTGAGAAGGGAGGGATAAAGATGAGGAAATAAAATAGAGGGGTTAGTTTAGAAACTAATTGAGATTGGAATGGTGGTTTCTAATATGAATAGCTTCTTTGAGCTTTCCTCTAAAAAACTATCTTCTTTGATTAGGACTTGTGTAGGCTCCAAAAAAATGTGGTCGTTGACATTTGAGGAGTGTTCAACAAAGAAAAGTATTATGATATTTTCACATCTAATGTTAGTACTATGCTTCATAATTCTTATTCTAATGGAATAACCTATCTTGTCAATGTATGGAGTCTTACAAGAATATTAATATTATAGATCCTAGAGTTGAGAAAATGTCTCTTGGGCCTTGGGTTGATTGGAGGATTTTTCTAATAGTAATATACAGAGTTTGGAAGCACACTCGAGGCCTTTGTGAAGGATTTTGGAGATCAATTAAAGATTCCTTTCACATATGGTAGGGTTCCAACTTGGATGCTACCAATTTTATCATCATTGGTTTAAGAGTTGTTGCAATAGCTTGCCTAAATTCTCTAGTGATATGTTTTTTGTAACACCCATTCAATTTGAAAACCTTGAACAAGTGGGAAATCTCTTGCACTCAATGTGATCCTCATCACATTTTTCAAAGGGTCTAGTGACTAGGGTATTTAAGACACCAAATTTTTGGGTAGGATGTTGGTGATAGGTAGAAGTAGCTCGGTTGGTGTGGGTTTGAAGATTGAAGAATTGAATGAACCAACCAAATTCCTAATAATAAGGATATATAGGAAGGGAAGATAGATATTAGTTTCAATCTCTTTGGTGCATTTGATGCAGTGGATGATATTACTTAAGTGTGTGAAATTATTTTAATTATTATATGCCATTGGACCAACATATATTATCATCAACATAATATTTTCATCATGTAGGTTTGAGGGGAAAGGACTTATGGGAAATTTCTTCAAAATTCTTCACGTAAAGGTTCACCATGATAGAAGATAACAAAGTCACATGATAACACCATCAACGTTTTTATAAACCACACCCCAAGTGTGAAAAATATAGATTTTAGGTATAATTCCACTAATTAAAATAGCTTATCATTAGTATTAAATATCACACTAATTCAATATTCATTATCAAATTCTTTGGTAAACAAGGACACAACATCAAAGCTAAGATATTACTAGATCATCATTTAACTTCTTAAGTATCCTTAATTTAGAATCATTATATTTTTAATATTTATAATAATCTTTAATACAAGTTTAGGTACCTATAATATTTATTATTATTATTTTTTATATATTGTCTGTCTATAATACTAATTTAATAATTTTGAAATATAATTACAACAAATACGTTTATTTTTAATCATCATTGCATTTATAATATTATAATAATCATAATATTTATTTGAACATAATATTATTTTAGTTTAATGAAGATTATAATAAATTAGATTATACTATACCATAAGTTAAACATTTATTATTTATCTATAATGTTACTTTTAATATTTCAATATTTAGATTTTATCATGAATAATATTTTATAATATATTTACAACAATTATATTTATTTATTTTTATAACTCTTCTTTTTTATTTTTTATTTCATATACTTGAATTCATCATTAATAGTATTATAATTATAATAATTATGATATTGATTATAATAAGCTAATATCTTATAATATTCTCAATTATTAATTTCTTAATTTTGTTATTTTATTTTATTATTTTTATGATTATAATCATATAATATTTAATAGTTGTATTTATTATACTAATAAATTATAACTTCAATTTATTTTATTATTTTATAATTTAATTATAATTTTAATAGTTGTATAAATATTTTTAATAATTTTTTAATAACTTAATAATTTTGATCTATTAAAATATACTTATAACAATTATAATAATAATAAATCATTTAAAAATTAACTTAATTTTTACAATATTCATAAAAAGAATGATTATATTAATTGTATAATATGTATAATATAATAACTTTCTTTTTAAATAATATTTACAACTTATCATATCTATGTCAATTTGATTTCTCTTTTTATTGTATTTTATATTATAAATTTAGTTTTTAATGTTTTAAGATTTTTTCTAAATGTTCTATGTTTCTACCTTTCTTTTTTTTTTTTATGAAATGTGATCATGAGACTACTCCTTTTTTCAATATAATAGAAAGAATATATACAACATGACTAGATATGCAATCTACATTTTATTTTTCTCTTTATTTTGATGATGGATCTTAAATGTTAATAGAAAATCTTGTACACAATTTTGTATCAAAAACTTTCTAATTATGTAAAAATTATTAGAAAAACTAAAGGTTAGAGGGATTAATCTTCAAGAGCATAGTACATGTCATTGATGCTACAAACTAACACAAATCAATTAAAGAAAATCTTCATAGAAATACAAATAGTTAAACTACAATTGAGTAGAGAATACATCCTCCAATATAATCACACACTACACAATGTCGAGACAATATGTTTCCATTACTATTTGAACATAAAATAAGCACAAAAATGTGAGTTATATTAAAAAAATTCTAAAATTACATTAATCATTTAAAGATATAACACTTCATATATTAGAAAAAAAGACAATAATATTTTTTTAATCTTTTAACTCTCTATTATTTAATGATAAATCACAAAATGTGATCTGAAATATTGATTAAAAACACTCGCTTACACTTTAATCTCAAAACAACATACATCTACATTAATCATATAAACTTCTCCAACTTCAATTTCAGAATTAACTTCCAAAACTGTAATTTAAAGAATTCGCCAAGAGAAATCAACAATTATGTAAACAAAGAAAGTTTCCAAACATTTTTTTTTTTTTTGAAAACAAAGGGGTAAAAACTTTATTAGAAATCAGAAAAGAGCATTACAATAATAACCACGGGACCCAGTCCCAGAAAACAAGGCGAAAACCCCACAACATAAAACAAAATCAACTATCCCCATGTATCCTCCTATCCTCTTCCAAGAACCGGTCTAAATCCAGATACAGCTCAGGGTTAACTTGATCCCAATCCTCAACCTTCCAACCACTATCTTGCTCCGAGGCCCATTTGGCCAAGCAGTCAGTAGCACGATTCCACTCCCTTGGGATGTGAACAAAGGATGCCTCCTCCATCCGAGAACTAACTTGAAGAATTCGTTGAACCACCGAAGCCAACTGCCAATTTATATCAGATATCTTTTTCTCATTTAAGAGATTAATCAAAATCTGTGAATCAGCTTCACATATAACCTTTCTCCATCCCAAAGCAAGGGCCCTCTCAATAGCATGAAGAATTGCTAGACCCTCCATGAAGTTAATAGTCTTCACCCCCTCATGTATAGAGAATAGAAAAATCACCGACCCAGCTGAGTCCCTGCCAACCCCACCAATTCCAGCAGGCCCAGGATTTCCCCTAGAAGAACCATCAGTATTGATCTTTAAAAATCCATTGGGAGGAGGTAACCACCTTCCAACCCGTTGGACCCTCTTTTTCCCATGCCTACAGTTCCTAGAACTGACAAAAGATGAATGAATTTCTTGAAGACCTAGTCTGGCCACCAACTCAGCATCACCTCTCTCCAAGGGGAAAACCACATCACATTTAGCTAAAACAGACTCCTGCACCATTCCAAGCATACGCATCCAAACTTGCCGACCCACCAACTTCTGATCACGAAAAATTCTGCGGTTCCGCTCCAACCAAATCTGCCAAAGCAGAAAGGTAGGGCCCACGAACCAAACTTCCTGCAAAAAGGAAGCCATAGAAGGAGGTCTTCCCATACTATCCCAGAATTCAACCAAAGAGCACGCATGAATACAGGGAAGCTTCCACACCTCCCACCACCAATGCCAAAGTTGCACAACAAAGGGGCACCGAAAGAACAAATGTGAAGAATCCTCTTCCGCTCCCCCACACAAAACACAAATTGAAGGTCCTTGAAATCCCCGTTTACGAATGTTATCCCAGGTCAAGCACCTATTCCAAGCCAAAGTCCAAACAAAGCAGTTGCATTTAGGCCACGAGAGTTTATTCCACACCCTTTTCCACCAATGAACCTCTGCCCCAGTTAGCTTCTGAGCCAATAACACCTAATAACCAGAAGCAACAGAGTAAACCCCCTTAGGATTATGGGTCCAAGCAAGAATATCTTCTTCCAGAAGAGAACTACAACTCCTACTATGAAGAATCTTGTGAAGCTCAGCACTTTCTTCCGCAAGTCCCAAATCTGGCCACTCTGCGGGATCCTTCCAATGAGCTACCTCCAACTGACCAAAAGAAGCAACAGACTTGAAGTCACTCACCCTAGCCCAGCCAGCCTCGAGAAATCTTTGGCACAAAGGAAGTAGATTGGGAAACTGAGAAGTAAGTGGAGGGAATCCATCCCAAGAATCCGACCAGAAGAGAGCCTCAGTTCCTCGTCTACAGATCCAAAATAAACCTTCCTTAATAAGCTTTGCACCCTTCTGAAGAGTATTCCAAATCACTGAACCTTTCCCCTCAAGAGGGTAACGAGGAAGATCCTACCGTGGAATCCCCGGGAAATACTTATGAGATAATATCCTGGCCCACGGCTGATCCTGTTCCACACACCATCTCCAAAATAGCTTAGCAGCCACAGCCACTCCAAATAACGCAGACTGTCGAAGACCAAGACCACCAAATTGCTTTGGGCTGCACACAACATCCCACCTAACCAGGCTCCACTTGGAAGAAGCCAAACTTCCCGCCCATAAGAACTGCCTTTCAAGAGAATCCAACTCCCTCAGAAAACCCATCGGAGCCACCTGAAGCATACATCTGTAGGTAGGGAGAGCCTGCACCACCGACTTGAGAAGCTGAACCCGCCCCGCAAAAGACAACCATCTGTGGGTCCAATGATTAACTTTTGCATGGAGCTTATCAATAATATTCTGCCAAGAACCCTTGGGAAGATGGCGAACAGAAATTGGGAAACCCAGATAAGTCAAAGGGAGAACCCCTATCTGAAACCTTAAGATATTAGCAATTCTTCTCTGTATGGGGCTCGGCGTGTTGAAGAAGAATATGGAAGACTTCTCCTCATTAATCAATTGTCCTGAAGCAACAAGATATATGTCCAACACCTGCCTCAAGTTAGTAGCTTCCCTAACAGTAGCCATCCCCATCAGGGCAGTATCATCAACAAACTGCAAATGAGATTGCGGAGGCAAGTCTCCACCCCATCGCCAACCTTGAATGATGCCAAGCTCCACCCTTCTTTTCAACAAACGACCAAGGCCTTCCACAAGAAGCAGAAAAAGATACGGAGAAAGAGGATCCCCTTGGCGCAAACCCCTAGAGGCACCAAAAAGTTCAGAATGATCTCCATTTATCAAAACTGAGAAGGAAACAGATGTGACACAGCTCATGACCCATTGGATCCACTCCTCACCAAAACCAAAAGCAACAAGGATCTTCTGCAAAAAAGACCATCTAACCCTGTCATAAGCCTTAGCCATATCCAGCTTAATGAACATAGCCTTCTCATGGGAGTTGTCCATGGAGTGGATGGTCTCCGTAGCAATGACAACCCCATCAAGAATCTGCCGACCTGCCACAAATCCACTCTGTTCCTCCGAAATCAACACTTTAAGCCACTTCTTCAGTCTCTCAGCCAATAACTTTGAGATGATTTTATAAGCCACATTGCAAAGAGAGATAGGCCGGAACTGAGATAACCTATCAGCCCCTTCACACTTGGGTATGAGAGCAAGGAAGGTGGAGTTCAGAGCACGAAGCATCTGTTTATTCCTTTGGGACTCAAGGACAACAGCCAGAAGATCCAACTTTATGATATCCCAGAATTCCTGAAAAAATTCAATCGGGAAACCATCGGGACCAGGAGCTTTACCCTTCTTCATCTGAAACACAATCCCCTCCAGCTCATCAAGAGAGATATCTTTCATCAAATACTCATTTGCCTCCCTGGAGACCAACTGAGGAATACAAGAAAGAACCTGTGCTTCCTCAACAGAGCCCCCTTGTGAATCCTCCCTAAATAAAGTAGCAAAATACTGAGATGCCTCAGCAGAGATTTCTTGAAACGAGGCAAGACGTTCACCCCTATCATTCACCAGAAAAGGAATGGAATTACCATGCCTCCTATCCTTCACAGAATTGAAGAAGAAGGCGGTGTTTTTATCACCTTCCTGTAACCATTCAACCCGGGCCTTTTGCTTCCAATAGATTTCTTCCCGCAATTCAAATTCCTCAACCACTTTCAAAGTCTTAGCCTCCTCCCTTAGAAGATCCTCAGAGGCCCCATTCTCACGAATCAACCGCGTAATATTATTCAACTCCTCCTGTGCGGCAACCTTAGCATGAAAGATATTACCAAAACATCGCCGATTCCACCTTTTAAGCTGATATTTGACAAACTGAAGAAGCTTGGAGAATGTGTACATTGCCGTACCAAAAGTTGGTCTACCAATCCGCCACCACTCAGCCACATAATCATGAAGAGTGGGATCCCGTAACCACATAAGCTGGAACTTGAATGAGGGAGACCGAGGCCCCCGTGCAGAGATAATACTAAGCTTAATAGGCCAATGATCAGAACCTCTCCAATCAAGAATTTCAGATCGAGTGGACCATAAGTTTCCAACCCAATAACAGGAAACCAAGAAACGATCTAGCCTCTCAGCAACACAACTCTCACCAATTCTCCTATTATTCCAAGTGAAGTGACCATTACTAGGTAGAACATCAATAAGATTTAATTCAGAAATGCTATCTCTGAATAACAGAGCAGAAGGCTCCAACCTAGGAATTCCACCTCTTTTCTCAGACAATTCCACAATAGCATTAAAATCGCCAGCCATAACCCACGGATGGTAAGGAGCTAAGCTACGAACAAAACGAAGATGGGACCATAGAAGTTGTTTACCCAGAAACTCAACAGGAGCATACACATTAGAGAGGAGAATACACTCACCAGTCTCATACCAAGAGGCGACAAGGGATATAGAGGATCTAGAGGACATCCACCATAGGGGGAAAATCTTCCGAGGGTTCCAAAAGCAAGCCACCCCTCCAGAAGCACCAAGAGCCCCCACACACTGGCATTCACCATATTTCCACAGCTTAGGAGCCATGGCCAACATATTATCTACAGATAATTTAGTCTCCTGAAGAAAAAGAACATCCGGAGAATGATTCCTAACCAAATCATGAACAACTTTTTGTCGAGGGCCACTGTTCAAGCCCCTTACATTCCATGAGAGAACAATCATTTCTGGGGGCATGAAAAATGTGAATCAAGAGTCTTGACTGACCCTGACTCCACCAAAGTTTCCCCAGTTAATTTAATCTTCTCCATATCCTTTTTCCTTCCCAGCTTGGAAGTCCTATCACCAACCCCTTTCTTCAGTTCATTTTGCTGAATACCTAAACGAGAGGAGGCCAAAGAGCTCTTCCCCACATCCTTGCCACCTTTCAGGGGCAATGGGGAGCCACCTCCACCACTCTTCGAAGCTCCAATAGAAGATTCTTGTTCAGTCTGGACAATCAATTGTTGATCTGTATCCATCTGCCCAACCCCAATCTCCTGCACATCCTGCATGGCCTCCAATGGTGGCCCATCCTGTCCTGTACCCAAAGTTCCCTGATCCAAGTTCAGCAACCCCGGATTCACTTCCTCCTGGCTGAGATCATCCAGCACCTCAAACCTATTAAAAGTTTCATCATCCTGCCTCTCCCTCAAGGTCCGCTTCTGGCCCCGATTCCTATTGCGAGCCTTAACAGGGACATAACCATCATCTCCATTACCATCACCCGGAATAGGCTCCTTACCATTATCAGTCCTAGGAGGATTACGAGAAGGCTGAGAAGGTTGGGGCCCCACAGGCTTAGCCCTAGGGCACCTACGCTGCAAGTGACCATATTCATGACAAAGACGACACCGAAAAGGTAGGGTTTCGTAATCTAGTTGTTGAACCCAAGTATATGATCCAGCACTCACTTCAACAGAATCTGGTAGTGGCTTGCTTAAATCAATTTCTACACAGATACGAGCAAAAGTCATTACCTTTTTATACTGCGTCTGTTGTGAAGACCCAATAGGTTTACCGAGCATTGAAGCCACCAAATGCAACACGTCATCCCGCCAACACTCAACTGGAAACCACGGCAACCGAACCCAAACTGGAATCCGACTCGGTATTGCCTCAGTCGGGTTGAAGCCAGCATGCCATGGCTTGATAAACAAACCCACCTGGTTATAAAAATAGGGGCCACCCTCGAAGACCTTATTCCGATCTGCCATGCAATCAAAAGAGACCATAAAAAAGTTGTTCGCAAGGAGCCTAATCTCCATCTCCCCCTCCGGCATCCAAGTCCGTTGAGCCCAGGATTCCAAAAAATGCAGCGAGACTCTCAAACCCATGAACTTGCAATAAAAAGAGTGCCTTGAATAGTATTCAATATCATCTGCAAGCATTTCCATCGGGATAATCAGCTTCGGTCGCTCTTTGCATCTTTCCAAACACCCATTAATCTTCGTAATTCGGGAACCATTAACCGATCCTAGATCATTCATCTCCATCTCTGAAGAAAACAGCGTATTATCAAAAACATTCACTCCATGCGCCGAAGGCTTCGAACCAAATGCTGAACGGAAATCCAATTTGGGGCTAACCCCAGATGTTTCCCCACCCGGCATAGCAAAAAACAAGATCCCCAGCAGGCATGCAAACCCCCAGGACACTTTAGCAAGAAATGGAAAAAAGAAAAGACCCCAAGGGCAGGATCAAAACCCTTCCACCCACAAGCCACCCAAACAGTAGCAAGAAGGCCTCCAGAAAAGAAAAAAACCCCACCACCACAGCCCCGATAGCTTCAAAAACCCACAGCAGCGAGCAACAGAGAGAGAGCGCCCTAGCGATGCCTCACAGGCATAACAGCTTGCTCACACTCTTGTTGGTTCCAACTTCTTCAAAGTTTCAAAACATTCAATCATGGTAGAAGAGACAATAAAATGGCGAATACGACCTGCAAGTAATCTAAGAATATAGTTACTTCTATTCTAAGAGATATTTTATCCCAGTTTAGTGGGCTCACAACTCCAAGAAATCAGACAAGGAAAATCCCTCAAACAGATTACCTACGATGGCGGTGAATTTGATTAATGTTTTAGAGTGTGGTGAAACCAAGAAGCGACATGAATAAGCAAAATTTCTGTAGGAGGAACACCATTGATTTATGCAGAAACTGAAACATCAATCACCACAATCAAGCCCAGCTGTTACTGGTATGACCTGGTCATACAGAGTAGAATTAAAGAAAAGAATAAAAACTCTTAAAGTTGCGCAAATTTTCCAAACGTACAATGTACATCTTAGAGTGCATCCGACAGAGGTGGAAGACAATGTACAATGTTTATGTCTGAAAAGGATCGCCCAGCTGGAGAGTCGGTGGCGTGCCGATAATAGTAAAGTCAGGCGATAGATTCTGTTCTACCCAAGTACGTCCAATTGCTGGAACCAATTTGGAAGAGTGAGAACCACAAAATCAGACTGGGTCATCTAAAATTAGAGTAAGTTTTAGTAGTTGTAATAGTATTTACTGATTTAATGTTTGATTTTATCATAGTATAACAATAGTAGTTGTGATTTTAAAGTTGTCGTTATTAATTATGGATAGTCATAATTGAATATAATGTATTTTATAGATTTAAAAAAAATAAAATAATTTAATATCACACGGTTGCATCAATAAAATAAAACATGATTTAATACACAATTATTATAACTTAGTGCACAACTATTGGCATGTCTTTTTGTTTGGAGTTTTTTTGGACACCTCAGCAAAAAGTATGTTGATGTGGCACATTATTTGATAATGTGGACTTGAAAATTTAGTTATAAGCAATAGCCTAGTCAAGTAAGCTACTGTAAAAAATTGGGAATGAGTTGAAATCACCATGTATGATTTTGAGAGGCGCAAAGTTAAGGTGCTCAAGTACTAGGTCATATCCCCTTAAGTCAACTAGTTAGCCAACATAAATGTCAAAGGCACCCTCGAATAACTTGCCTAGGAGAGCAACAAAACAACATATCATGAACTCATCTACCATTTTCACTTCCTTATTGCAAGGACATCCATCATGTATTTGTTCGTCACTTGGCACAAAAGTACACCAAGAGTGCATGCTCTCTTATTGCTTTCTTTCTCTAGTCAAATTCATTTGAGAATTTTTTTATAAAGGTATTATATCAAACCCATAGAATTTAGCTATCTAATATGGGAGTATGAGTTTTAGGCTGAAATCTCCTTGGTTGAGAGCCAAGGATTGAGGAATAACTAGTCAATACAGTATCATGAGTTTTAGGCTAAGAGTGAAGGATTGAGGGATATCCATTTCATCAAAGTCATTTGGGGCACAATCCAAACCTCATCCCTTATGGTGTTGAGGTCTTGCATTTGACAAAAAATTATCCCTAACAAGCTCATTCATAACCATTCAACTTCACTAGTAGACCAAGGGCACCTTAACATTTGAACAATTGTTAAATAACAACCTTGAAATGTCATCCACACCTAGTCCCTTGAAGTAGTAAAGTCTTACAAGTTACAATTATAGATTTATTGTAAATTCTATAATTCATATTTTTTATGATAGTTACAATGAGAGGCATAACTATACAATAATTCATATTAAGAATTGAGAGACAAAAATAATAAAATAAATAAAATGTATGACCCACATAAAAACATTGAATAACTTTATTGTATTTGTGTGCTTCATTATTTTCATTTAACTTAGTAAATAAAATAAGTTTAATGAAATAACAATGTATTTTAATAAATACAATAATAATCAACTATAATTTACTAAATAAAATAGCAAACAATACTCTTAAAATAATATTATATTTATATTACACATAAAAATAAAATATAAAATATAAATTTAGCTGGCACGAGTAGTGTGGTTGGCTTGAGGCCATGGGATGATTCCTCATGGTTTTGGGTTCAACTCGCTCTTTGGCTTAAACAAGGGTAGTGGTTGCTAGTTCCATATACCCCCCAGGGACTGGTCTCACCTTCCTGTTTGCCTCTAAATGTTGCTAAGTGGGAGCTCGCAGGGATACCCTGAATAACAAACACAAAATAAAAATAAAATAAAATATAAATTTACAATAGATAACAAGTATAATAATATAAATAAATCTTACATTAATTCTTAGTTAACTTACATAGATTTATATCAACATAAAGCTATATCTTATATATTATATTTAATAATTGTGTAATAGTATTATTTATTAATATAGATAAATTTATACTAATATTTTAATCTATTTTAAAATAATATTAATATATTTATGTATTTATATGTAAAAAGTGTATAGGTATGTTATAGGTAAATGCATAAAATTAAAATAATTCTTAAATTAAAAATAAAATAATTACAAAGTAAAATAGAAAAGAGACAAATTAATTGAGGTGCAAATGGAGTGAAGGATTGGTGTTTGGGAAGATGAGCTTTACTAATGCAGAAAGTTAGGACAAGGACTTTGATAATTGCATTTATTATACTAATAAATTATAACTTGAATTTATTTTATTATTCTATTATTTTATTATAATTTTAATATTTGTAAAAATATTTTTATAATTTTCAATAATTGAATAATTTTGATCTATTAAAAGACACATATAAAAACTATAATTATAATAAATCATTAAAACAATTAACTCAATTTTTTATAATATTCATAAAAAGAATAATTATATTAATTATACAATATGTATAATATAATAATTTTCTTTTTATTATAATATTTACAACTTATCATTTTTATGTCAATTTTTAATGATATCAAGTTTCCACAATCTATAACAATTGTTTGTTGCAGGTTTTTGGATTAGATTGTGTGAGAGTTTTTTGCATCAACGTTTCAGATTACACTCTGTGATCCATCATCAGGATGAAAGAACTCAAGGAGAAAAATAATGTCAACTTTATTTCTCTTTTTATTCTATTTTATATTATAAATTTAGTTTTTAATGTTCTAAGTTTTTTTTTAAATGTTATATGTTTCTACTCTTTTCTTCTTTTTTTTCCGATGAAATGTGATCATGAGACTACTCCTTTTTTTTATATATAATAGAAATAATATATACAACATGACTAGATATGCAATCTATTTTTTTTTTTTCTCTTTATTTTGATGATAGATCCTAAGCATGATTTGAAATGTTAATAGAATAATTTGTACACAATTTTCTATCAAAAGCTTTTTAATTATGTACGAATTATTAAAATAAACTTAGAGTTAGAGGGATTAATCTTCAAGAGCGTAGTACACATCATTGATGCTACAAACTAACACAAATCAATTAAAGAAAAACTTCATAGAAATACAAATAATTGAACTATGATCGAGTAGAGAATAGATCCTCTAATATAATCACACACTACACAATGCCTAGACAATTTGTTTCTATTATTAGTTGAACATAAAATAAGCACAAAAATGTAAAAGTTATATTAAAGAAATTCTATAATTACATTAATCATTTAAAGATATATCACTTCATATGTTAGAAGAGACAACAATATCTTTTTATTCTTTTAACTCTCTATTAGGGGAGAGGGCCCAATAGCGGTGCACCCTAACTTTATAGGTCGACATAACAATGAACATGCGAGATTGACATTAAAATATTATATCTCCAAGTGGCCAGGGACATAAACAATTCAAATATTTCGTTTCACTTGCATAGACCGAGAAAAAAGGTGTCATCAACATGACCCCCAAAAAAATTTAGACCCATAGTGGTGCATTAAGACATGTTTTTTAGTGTGTCAATGTGGCATCATATGATTTGTTGCTTTTTGAATGTAATGGGCATATTTTGTTAACTATTGGGTCCTCTTTTACAATTACTAATTCCATACTTTTAAAATATTGGGCTTTGAATGTACATGTACTATGACAACTATTGATACCCGCACCACTATTGGGCCCTCTCCCCTATTTAATGATAGATCGTGAAATGTGATCTGAAATGTTGATTCAAAAAATCTTACTTACACTTTAATCTGAAAACAACATTCATCTACATTAGGTAATCATATTAAACTTCTTGACTTCGATTTTAGAATTAACTTCCAAAATTGTACTTTAAGAAAATTTGCCATCGGAAATCAACAATTATGTAAAAAGAAAAGTTTCAAAAACATTCAGTCATGTTAGAAGAGACAATAAAATAAAGGAAGTTTCGAAACATTCAATCATGCTGGAAAAGACACTAAAATGGCGAATACGACATGCAAGTAAATCTAAGAATATAGTTACTTCCAAGGGTCTTCTATTCTAAGAGATATTTTAACCCAGTTTAGTGGGGTCACAACTAATCAGAGAAGGAAAATCCCTCAAACAGATTACCTACTGCGGTGGTGAATTTGATGAAAATCAGATTACCTAAAACTTGAGAGTTTTATAGTGTGGTGAAACCAAGAAGCGACCTGAATAAGCAAAACTTGTCCATTGATTTATGCAGTCGAGTTAATCAGAAACTGAAACATCAATCACCATAATCAAGCCCAGCTGTTACTGGTGTGACCTGCTCTTACAGAGTAGAATTAAAGAAAAGAATACAACTCCTAAAGTCGCCTTTCAAACGTGAAGGCTGCAGATTCAATACAAAAGCTTAGAGTGCATCCGACAGAGGTCGAAGACAATGTACAATGTTTATGTCTGAAAAGGATTGCCCAGCTGTAGAGTCGGTGGCGTGCTGAGAATAGTAAAGTCAGGTGATATATTCTGTTCTGTTCTACCCAAGTACGTCCAATTGTTGTAACCAATTTTAGAAGAGTGCGGACCACAAAATCAGACTGGGTTAAGAGAGGGGGCAAAGGCTATCCAGCCCCCAAAACAGCATGGGGCATTGGATGCCGGATGCCTATGCCTGCCTGCATACTCTCTGACGGCCCGTGCAACTCTGAAGTCGTCAGACTCTGAGCCTTTAGACTCTGTACTTTATGTCAGAGGTAAAAAAAATGAACTTAATTTTCTCGTGCAAGGTGAAAAAAATTTAGTTTGCCTTCCAATGTTTTCCAATATCTTGCTGGCAATCCATTTTTATCTCTTAAACCTAAATATGTAAATATATATTATATAATACATATTATTTAAATTTATATTATATACAATATATATTAATATATTATATTATATAATAAATAAATTTATTATATTATTTAAATTTATATTGTTATTTATAAGATAATATAATTACGTCATAATGAAAATGACAGGTGGGAGTATTAAATTTATTGAATATATTGTTTACTACACATTTTTTATATTAAAATGGTTGTAATTTTTTTTCCACTAAAAATTAGGTGAATGAAGCAAATTAACAAATACTAAATTTAGTTTTTATAAAGATTAAAATTAAATTACTTATAATTTACTTCAATTTAAATTTATAAGATTTAAAATATAAATTTTTTTTAACATTTTGTATTAGTATATATTAGTATATAGTGTATTTTTATGTAGGATATAATTCTTTTTCCTTTGTCTTATAATTTTAGTAATGTTGCTTTTTAAAAATAATTTAAATGATCATCCAATATTTAAGTTAAACATTTATTTATTATTACTTTTCATGTGTTATTTGCATTGGATTAAATATTTTAAAAATATTTTTTCAAATAGAAATATAAATTTATAAGAATAGAAATATAAATTTATAAGATTTAAAATATAAATAAAAATACAAATAAAAATATAAATTTATAAGATATATTAAAATGGTTGTAATATTTTTTCCACTAAAAAATAGGTGAATGAAGCAAATTAACAAATGCTATTTTTTTTTTAAAGATTAAAATCAAAATACTTATAATTTACTTGAATTTAAATTTATAAGATTTAAAATATAATTTATTAAATTTATAAGATTTAAAATATAAATTATTTTTAACATTTTGTATTAGTATATATAAGTAAATAAATAAATAAATTAAAATAGTTAAATTATTATTTTAGGAGTTTAAAAAATTAAATGTAAAAGAGTAAGAGTGTTTAGTTTTTAAGGATTAATGTTGAAGAATAAGTTTGATATAATGTAGATTTTTTTTGTTGTGGTAAATTAAAAATATATATTATTTTTAAATAACATGTGTTTTGTAAGATTTGATCTTGTCTATTATGGGAATGTTTTGACAGGTCTATAAATTTTGTATAATTGTGATGCTTGCACTTTGAGCTAGATTCTCCTAGATTGACCCCTTGCTTAGAGTAGCTTTATAGTTGTAAAAATCTCCAAAGACTATTTATAATCTTCTATGTCATAGAATGATTTGATGCAAACACAAGTTTATATTTGTGCTCCAAAGAAAAGATTCTTAGAATGATGTTCCTTGCAATGCATAGGATTTCCAATTGGTTCCTTTTCAAGATGGTGTGAAATTGGCAATCACACCTTGGTGTGCAATGGGTATGTCAAAGAGTTGTGGAAGGTCAATTAGGAAAAAATTGGGTCTATTTTTTTGCAAACATTTTGCAAAGGTCAATTGGCAGGCCATTTAGAAAATGATGTTTTTTGTGCAACATAAGTTTCAATGGATAAGTGATAGCTTCAAATCAACTATGCATCTTTTTATAGGGATCCAAACATGACCAAAACAAAACCTCTAAATGAGCTCCATTACCAACAAGGTCATGTTATGTTGCAATAGAGAGAGAGGGAGGGATATAGATAGAAAGAGGGAGAGATAGAGGGGGGAAGAGTGTGAGAGAGGGGGATAAGGAGATAGAGGAAAAAATAGAGTGAGACTTAAAGAACAAAGAGAGAGGACTTGAGAAAGAGAGGGATATACAAAGTGGGGAGCTCGGTAGAGAGAGAGAGAGAGAGAGATAATTTGTCAAATATTATAATCTTAACTTCCATAGTAGACATGCATACAAAAAGTTGAAGCATTAACAAGACACATGAACTATTTAGCATAATACCTAAAGTTTTGAAGAAGATTTCATCTCATGAATTGCAATGATTGCAAGATATGTACAACCTTCCCACATCTACATAGATTTTTAAGAGCAGACAATAAGTCACAATTTTTTTAGGATCCAAGTAAAAAAGTAACATCATTGTAAATACTCTAAAACCTATATCCATATGTGATCTGTAAGGGCCAAGAAAACACATCCACACAACCATCACATATTTAATTGGCATCTTAATCATAAAGCTTAGGGTGTTCTTGAAATATATGAACGCTCATCCACTAAACCTGAATGGATACATGCACAAAGAACACAAGCAAAGCTTATATTGTTACGATATGTTCGAGAGTTCTTCACTATTTCAAATATTATGAGAACATCCTTGCAAAATCCATTTTGTGCATATCCTGCAAACGACACCACATTTCTTTGATGCACTTTTTTAAATAGTTCACAAGCCTTGTCTATGCTTTACATTTTCCATACATGTCTATCAAAGCATTTCCAACTATATTATTTGACAAAATTCCCCCTTCCATCAAATCTATAACATGTTCCAAAACTCCCATTCTGGGACAGGCAGGGAGAATGTTGGCTTTACAACTACCAATTTGATTTTCTTGAAAGTTTCTTAATCTTTGTCAACAAATCCATTTTGTTTGTGTCATACAATCATAGCATTCAATGTGAGCAAATTTATTTTGAGGCACATTGTCAAACAGTTTTCGTGCCTTGTCTATGCTTGCACATTTTGCACACATGTTTACTACTCTGGTTGTAACTACATCTGACCAATTGCCTCTATCTTTTAGATGCTTTGATGGATGTCCATAGCCTGTTCCAAAGCTCCCATTCAACAAGCTGCAAGGATGTTGGAAAAGGTTGTAGAGTGTGGCTTTAAGCCCATCAACCACATATGCCTAAAAGTTTCTAAAGCCTTTTCAACAAATCCATTTTGTGAATATCCTACAATCAGGGCATTCCACGAGAACTCATTTCTTTAAGGAATTAACTCAAACAGTTTGCGTTCCTTGTTTGTCCATCAACATTTTGTATACATGTCTACCAGGTAGGTTGCGAATACATCATCTTATGAAACCCCTCTATCTTTTATCTTATGAATGGTGTGCATAGCTTGTTCCAAAGCTCCCATTTCAGCATAGACAGGAGGATGTTGGCAATGGTTGAGGACTATGGCTTTACACCTACCAATTGCATTTGTTTGAAAGATTCTAAAACCTTTTCAACATACCCATTTTGTGCATTTTCTATTTTTTTGCATACAGTGAAACAGTGCGACAAGCTCTAGAAACCCATGTCTTCTTATCATGTAGTAGCTAACTTCTATAGTGCAGGAATTTAAGTTGTGCATGGGTGGGCGAGCAACACCATTAAGCAGCCAAAAAATAGTGGAAAACTAATAAGATCGATGATGCACTTGTTTTCAATCGTTGGCTAGGTGTTGTGGAAAGAGTTCAACAATTGATTTCAAATTTTAGGTTGATCTCTCTCAAATTGGATACACCTTCGATGTAAAATATATAGGAATATGTGTAGACATGAGTGTAATAGAAAGTTAATTATAGTAAATATATGATAAATGAGAATGTATGGATAAAGGGGAGTTAAATGGATATAAATGAGTGAGTGGAGGATTGGATGGTGGAAGAAGAGATTGAAAAATGTGCCCACCTTACATGGGAGTGTTTTTGTCAATATGTATGTTTATTAAAATTGTTCTAAAATTAAATTGGAATTAGCATGGGAATTCAAATTTCATTATTAAAATAGATAAAAATAATTATAAAAAATTTAATTTTTTTAATAAATGTATAAAAAATAAAAATACATGGATACTTGATTATTGCTTTTTAAACAAGGTTGCCTAGAAGGATTTTTTTAAATGTTATTTAGTGAATTTTTTCATTATTAAGTGAAAAAGTCCCTAGGTTGAATGCCTATGGGATAGTTTCATGTTGGGACCTATTTTTGGAGATTTGGATAAGCTTTTTCCCTCCTAAAGTTCATATGAAGAAATTTTACAAGATTTAACTTGGCTATGAAGCAACTTGACTTTAACTCATCAAATCTCTTTTACCTAGGTTCATACATCCATCTTGGTATATTTTATCTATAAAACTCTTGAAGTTTGTAGGAGTTACATTCAAAGTTAGGGCTAGAGTTCAATTAGAGTTACTTGGTTATGGGACAATTAGGGTTAAGGTTCAATCAAGATTCAATTAGGCTTAAGATTTAATTAGGGTAAGGGTTAAGGTTAGGGTTGGGGGTAGGGTTAAATTAGGCCAAGGGTTAGTATTAGTGTTAGGGTTAGGGTTCAAGTAGAGTTTTGATTCAATTAGAGTTATGATTCAATTATAGTTATGACTAAATCAAGATTATGATTTAATAAAAAAATAATATTCCACTCTTTCACTCTGAGTTTTATGAATTCTAACTTTCTTTTGAATATGCACATCTTAGTGCAATGATCAACTATTAGGGTGAGCCAAGAGTCAGTGACAACCAATTTAAAGTTTGGGTTTTCCATCTACACTTTTTCAAACTTGAAAGACACTCTTCTAGGGAATTTGTTCTTGTCTATGAGCTAGTAATCCAAACCAACTTCAAATAGGGTTCTGATTAGGGTTCAAATAGCTTTATGGTTAGAGTTAAGCTTCAATTTGGGTTAAGGTTCAATTGATTAAAAATAGACGTCTTGAGAAGGATATCTCTCGGCGTACTTTACATATATTTTTAAAATATAGGTACGCTAGTATATAGTAATAAGTATAAATATATTATATAATAAAATATATGTACACAAATTTTATTATTATTATTTATATATTTATAATTAGATTAAGAATATATCTATATATAAAATGAATATATTATATATTATCTATATTACACTCTAGTAAATTAGTAAATTTTTAATAAATTTTATTAAAACTAAATTTAAAATTTAATGATTAATAAATAAATTTAAATTAACTTAAATTTTTATAACATATTATATTATTATACTATATTATATTATATTATAGATTCATTTATTGTATAATATGAGGGAAAATTATAACCATAAAGTTGATGTTGGAAATAATAAACTAAATTTTAATGGTTTCAAAACAATTTTACTTTACACTTTACTATATATATAATCTATTTAAACTTATTTACTTATCATTAAATTTTTAATTTAGTTTCAATAAAATTTATTCTTAATGTAATTATAGATATATAAACAATAATGATAAATTTAATAAATTATATTATTACTATATATTATATTAATTTTTATATAAAGAGAGAGTAATATAGATATTATCAATTAATTATGAAAAAAATTGGTCTATTTTTTTCAATATATTTGTGCAATACATCTGATGAGGAAGACAATTAGGAAAATAATTAAGTTCCATTATCAATACACTATTGTGTTTTTTTTACAATAGAGAGGGAGAGATAAAGTGTTTTTTTTACAATAGAGAAGGAGATAAAGAGGAATAAAGAGAAAGATATAGAGGGAGAGATAGAGAGATATCAATAGAATGATAGAGAGATAGAGATATAAGGATATATAGAGGGAGAGGGAGAGATAAAGTGACAGATAAAGAGATAGACAAATAGAGAGAGGTAGGATAGAGAGATAGATATGGGGATAGGGAGGGAGTGAGGGAGAGATGGCAAGAGATTGAGAGAGGGAGGGGGAGAAAAGGGGAGAGATAGGTAGAGGGAGAGAGAAGAGGGGGGCTTATACACTTACATATTATTGTAATTTCACTTTAAATAGATACAAAATTAAAATAATTCCAAATTTAAATCTAAGTTTAAAACTAAAAGAGTAAAATTTTGTGTTTATATATTATTATTGAAATATTATATTATAAAATTATATATTTAAATTAAATATATGTGTAATATACTTATAATAGAATGTTTATATATTTATTATGTAATTATATTTATTTTATAAATAAAACATAGAAATATTTATGTATATTTATTATTTAATTATAGATTTATTTATAATTGTTGAATTTATATTATATCAAATTTTATATATAATCATAAATGTAAGATGTTAAATCTATAATTACATCTTATTTGTTTTTTAAAATTAAACTTTCAAACTCTATGTTAAAAATTTTCTATTAAATTTAAATATCATTTTAAATTATTTAATTTAGTAACATAATTAATCATTATGTGATTTCAGGAAAATTAATGATTCACATAATTTTATAATTTATTATTAGTAAAAATTGAAAAGAATGTAAAAATCATTTAAAAAAAAATAAGCATACTTGTATTAAGATAATTTTATACTCTCCAACTAATATAATTATTTAGAAATGAAAAATTTATTCTAATTATATTAATTCAAAATAATAAATATACTCACACAAAATATTAATTATTTTTACAACTATAAATTAAAATTAATTATAAAATTTACCAAAGATGGATTGCCAGCAAGATACTAGAAAACATTAGAAGGAAAACTAATTTTCTTTTCACCTTGCACGAAAAAATTAAATTCATTTTTATCTGACATAAAGTACAAAGTCTAACGGCTCCGTGTTTGACGACTACAGAGTTGCACGGTCGGTTAGGTATGCAAATGCATGGGGCATCGGATGCCCCATGTCGTTTTGGGGGCTGGATAGCCAGCTCCAAGAGAGGGCACCTAAACGTAGACTATGTTTTAATAGTATTTATTGATTTAAGGTCTAATTCTATCATACTATTATTATAGTAGTTGTAATTTTAAAGTTTTTGTTAATTATGGATATTCATAATTGAATATAATGTATTTCATAGATTTAAAAAAAAAATCATTTAATATTATTATCAATGCATCAATAAAATAAAACATGATTTATATACAATTATTATAAATTAATGCACAATTATTGGTTTGTCTTTTTTTTAGTTTTTTTGGACACCTCAACATAAAGTATTGATGTGGCATGCTATTTGGTAATGTGGACTTGAAAATTTAGTTATAGGCAAGGGGCCTAGCCAAGGAAGCTATTGTAAAAAATTGAGAATGATTTGAAATCACCATGTATGATTTTGAGAGGTGTGAAGTTAGGGTGCTCAAGTACTTGGTCCTCTCCCCTAAAGTCAACTAATCCCATGTGTTAATAGAACCTAAAGCTAATCCCATGACCAATGCATAGTTGAGTCTTTCAATGTGGAAGGAAATAACTTAAGTTTCTAGTTGTCTATTTTATAGTCATAAGTTTGGTAGAGGATTCTAAATTTAAAAATGAATTGGTAAGATTCTTTAGAATCCATTCCCCTAAAAGTGAGTAAGATGGAAGGTGAAATATCATTAATGAGAGATTATTCATCTAAATTTAATTCGTTTGGGTACATGAACATTTTTTCTACCCTAATCTTTTGTCATCCATGCAGTTTTCCATTGGGTTGTTAACAATGGTTCCCTTAGGTTCTTTGATTTCTTTGTTTGTTTGAAGACTCTTCCCTATGTATGTTTTCTACTTAGTTGTTTTCCCTATATATTTTGTTGTTGTAGTGTGAGGTGGGGGTATTTTCTACAAAACAACCTTTTGAATTCCTTTTCCTTACCATGCAAGAGAAAGTTCAATACAAAAAAGGAACTTCTACACTAAAGAACCACTAGATTGGACGACCTATGTAAAACCCTAATAACACCTAAAATTACTTCCCTAATAACAATGCCAACAAGTGAGAAGACATCTTTGAATTTTTTCACTTTAATGAATGTATATTTTATGTCAAATTGGGACAAAGTTGAAATGTGAGGACTTAGGATGATGATCCTATTGGTGAGTATCAAAAGAAAGATTAAGATGATGCCAAGTTATTTCCATGAGAAAGAGGGAGTGAAAGTGACTTGAGAAGAGAAGAACAGGTGAATGAAACTAGTTGGTGAAGAATACAACAATTGAGGCATGCAACGAGGAGATAAGAGATGATGAATAATGCCACTAGATGTAAAATAAGACACCCAAGATATCCTTTGCACATAGAAATTCTAATATTACCTAGAGATTAGAGTTCCAAATTTCCACTTTTATCTAATCACACATATCATTTTGAGACTATTTACTCTTGCTTGAGAGGAAATATACAAAATGATCCATATGTTAGGATGTAGAGATGAGAAAAATCTCAAGATATAGAAGGAAAAGCTAAGTAAAAAAAATGACTAATAGTAACCCCTTTTGCTTCGATGATCAATCTTAGAAGAGAGAATTTATATCATTGAAAAATATGTTTAGGATAGGCCATAGGGGTGGTGAACAATATACATAATTTTTTTTTTAAAAGTTAAATTAGATAAATTTAAAAAGACAGTGATATATTTTTAAAATTTATTTAAGAGTTTCTTTATTTTATCTTAGAGTAATTTTATTTATTACATATTTAAACACTTTGGTGTCTTTACTTTATTTTATTGTAGAGCTATTTAATTTAATTTATAAGTTTTATATATTTATATTTAACAATAGATGTTAGTTCTGCATAATTGTTTGTGAACATGATCATGCCATTACATGCTACTCCTTTGTGTCATTGTAGGCTACACCCCTTGGGATAAATATTTTTTATAGTTAGTATTATAGGTAATAATAATTTATGGCTATTCTCTACTAGTAGGCTCTTGATGGTAAAGGAAATTCTATCAACCATCTTGATATATTCAATGGCCTATTTGAAAATCCCTAAAGTGGTTGAGGATAGCCTCAATCATATATTCAAGAAGTTCTTTTGGAGTGGTCTCGAGGAACAATAGAAATTTTTGTTGGTAGCATGGGATAAGGTTTGCTCCCTTTAGGAGGTAGGTGGGGCTAATATCAAGCAACTAACAATAATGAACTAGGCCATGGGAGCTAAACTTGTTTTGGACATGTATACAAAAGGGGAGTAGAAATGGATCAAGATTCTTCGAAGGAAGTATTTGGATTCAAATTGTCCAACATGCATCCTGACAATTGTGGACCCCCCAGGAGATATGTGATATGGAACTACATTTTGGATTGTAGAGATATCATTTCCAAGCATGTAACATGGCAAGTTAGAAATGGTCGAAGCACGTCATTCTAGAAGGACTTGTGGGGTGGATTGACACCAATTGTTGATCACCCCAATTTGGAAGACATCAAAGAAGAGACAATTAGAATATGGGGCAACAAGGTTTATAAATATGGGAAAATAATTTGGTGGGATGGTGTACAGTAGTGGGAATGACATTCCCTTCAAGACATTAATGTCCCCCAGGCACTTAAAGTGGCATTAATAGAAATATTGAAAAATAGAAAATTTTCCCCGTTCAAATAAGAGGATACCATCAGATGGTGTGGTTCTAGCATTGGGTCATACAAAGTCAAGTATGGGTATAGAGTACACGAAATTGTGATGGCCATGGATAATTGGTCATGCAAGCTCATTTGGGGCAAAATTTTCCTCCCAAAAGCAGGGGTATTCTCTTGGTTGGAAATTCAAAAGAGGGTTCTTACTGAGGATAGATTACCTGCCTTTGGGATTTAGGGTCCTGAGAGATGTGTGCTTTATGAATGCAATAACAAAATGGCTAATCACATTCTTCTGACTTGCCTGTACGCATATAGATGTTGGAAATTATTCATGAGCAAACTAAACTTTCAATGCTCGACTCCTTCAGACATAGTGGATTGGTTTAACATGTGGCCACTCCCCTTTAGGAAATTTGTATTTGACAGTATTTGGTTTGTCACTCCTTCCTCCATCATATGGGAAATATGGAAATAATGGAACATGAGGATCTTTCAAAAGAAAGAGATGGAGCACGAGAGACTTTGTGTTAAAATTGAGGAGATGATCACAAAATTAATCAATGAACCAGCTCAGAATAAATCAAGTAAGCAAAGAATATTCATGAATTGGGACAACAAGATAATAAAGTATTTTATGGGATTGAAAACCCCCCTTCTATGTGGGACAAGTGGGGGCAATCAAAATTCAAAAAAGGTTGGATGTAAAATGGATGGTTCTGAAGGATGGGTGGATTAAAATAAAATTTGATGGGGCCTATAAAGGCAATCCTAGATCAAGTGTTGTTGGGTGTGTTGCACATGATAAACGAGGTGAAGCACTTGCTGAAAAATCCATCTATCTTGGGGAGTGCACCAACAACAAAGAAAAGTTTAGAGTGAAATTAATTGGCCTATAGATGGGTTTGGAGATAGGTGCTAAATGTATCCACCTTGAAGGGGACTCCCTCATTACAATAAACACCATTCGACTCAATAGCACACTGAATTGGAAGCTTAATCATTGGCTTGAATTGATTAGAGAGTTGTTGGAAAAGTTTGAATCATACCAGGTTAGCCACGTGTATCAAGAAGGAAATGATGTGGCCAAGGCAACAGTAGAAAGGGCTCGAGATTAAGGCGGCAACTAGATTGGAATCGTATAAGGTTGAAGAGATAAGGGTCTTAAATATAAGGTAGATGTTGGGTGCAATCACACATGAGAATTTATGCTTTGGGTACAACTGCAAGATTTTTGACATTGGAAAGATGGGTTTCTAAATTTGGTGATTATAACTTGGCGTGGTTACATGCAGATGTGCACTGGTGGATGTGGCCAAATATCTCTTGGCATCTCATTGATTTGAAGGAGAGCACCAGATGATATATCACTTGAGGTGACCATCATGACGATGTAGGGTAAGCCTCTTGAAATAGGTAAGGGTGGTAGTGGTGAAATCAAAATAGTTGGATCTTAACATTTGTTCGCTTGAGTGCAATGGATACACCAATCTTTTTAAACACCATCGAGCAGTAGTAGGCATTCCATGGAGAAGTCATGGACAAATGTCTAAAGGGAATTATGGTCTCAACACACTCATTGGTCCTCTGGGCTACCAAAAGAATTATGGGGAAGGAATTACAACTCGCACATCAAATATTTAGGGTAAATGTCAACATCACAGTGATGTTCTTGGCCATGTTGCTCTATATGGGTGTCTCTAAAGCAAAAAGTAAGAAGCTATGCCAAATGGTTTTCCAAGACTCGATGTTGAGTGAGATTCACGAAGCCCTAGACAATGTGGATGAAAACTTGCTCATCCTAATGTTGCAAACCTACTACATGTCACTAGGGAATGGGGTGGAAGTGCGAAATGTTCTAGTGGTGCAAAAATTGAAGCTCAACGAGCTAGAGAGGCATTGGGGAGAAATTGAGTGAATTATCTCTTTCCTAATGCATGCTACTAGAATTGCCAGGAATTTGAAGGTGGGATGGGTATAGGAATATGTGGTGGATGAAGGGTTGGAGGAGAAGGTGTGTGTAGAGGAAAATGGAGATTGGGAGCTGGAGCTTGGAGAAGAATGGATAGAGAATGATTTTTGAGACATGAAGGAAAACGCCAACCACCCTGCTCACCATGTGTGTGGTGCAAATTGTCCGATGGTAGTGAATGCACTCGAGGTTAGGAAGATGTGGGAGGCCAATGATGATGGTGAACGAAACCCAAGATAGTCTATGAAAACATCTTTTTTGTAACTAAGATATATGTTATAGGTCAAATAGTATCTAGCTCTATACTTAGTCCATGGCCATTTTTGTATGTAATAGCCAGTCTACAATGATTTTTTTTTGGAATTTGGAACTTCAAAAAATGGTGGCTAGAGTGCTATCATATGGTTTTAGGACATAGAGCACACCCACTTTCAAGCTATTTCATTCAAGGATAACCCTAGAGATCTCAATGCAAAGGAGAAAGAGATCTTGCAATAGGGTTGTCCTAGGGGCTGATTGTAAACTAATGAGGGGTTCACCACCAAGCAAGAATTTGGAAAAATAAATGAAATGCTTAACCTTTGATGCAATGAATTACAAAATGACCTAGAAAAGTGTGTAAAACAAAATAGAAAGTTTTAAAACATAATGTGTGCACCTGAAAACTTGTAGAGACTTGAATGGGGACAATAAATTCTACAAATCCTAAAATTTTGGCCTATTGGGACTCATTCACCAATTTGGGAGAATCAATCCCAGATCAAGGTTTCTACACAAGAATAGGTTTCTGACAAATGAGTATCCAAATGATATGTAAAAATATCTGAAAAAACACCTATAGTGGGATGCATTCGCCACTTGCGGTGAATCAATTCTATTTTGCTTTTTTCAAGAATTCAAAGTCTGAATTTGTTCTTCTCAGTCTACTCAATCTACTTCTCTAGGTTTCTAGATCTAAAACTATAATTTCAGGGTTGTAGATGACCTTTTAGTGAAGATTATGACCTTGCAAATGAGGAGACAACTTCAACAAGCTTGTAACCTAATCTTCAATGATCTTTCAAGCTCCAAGAAACCTAGATCTACAATCACACATGTGAAGAGGATAATTTTTTTTGATTGTTAGTGAATAGGGGTTTTCCTTGGTCAAACCCCTTTTAGGTAATTAAACCAAATGATGAAACAATGAAACAAGGATATGAAACATGCACAATAATACCTTGAATGATGTCTTATAAAAATGCAACTCTACATGAAATGGACATGAAGGATGTAGATCTTGATCTTGACAATAGGTGTAGAATAATACTTGATCTTGGATCTTCAATGCTACATCACAACACTAGCTCAATAACATGCTTGATGCTTGATATGCTTGACATGATGATGAATATTGAATTATTGCAATAATTGATGAAGAATTCTGCTCTTGTATGCCTTATAAACAATATTGAATGCTCTCTTGATGATCTTGCAAAGTCTTGGAATGCTAAACTCTTGAGTGCTTGACTTGATAACATGTAGGCTTATGTTTCTTAGGTGAACTAAGGATTTGAAAGCTTGTTTATATAGGAAATTCACTCAAATCACCGTTTATTTGATCCCCAAGGCCGGCATAGAAGAAATTTGAACTTTAAATCAAAATTTTCCCACTCAAACTTTGAAAATAGGCCAAATGGGACTCATTCGCCAAGCTAGGTGAATGGGTTCCACTTGCATGGGACTCATTCACCCAAAGTGGGGAATGGGTTCCACATGGCCTATTTTAATTGCTAAAGTGTTGAGGATTGTGTAAATTAAAATTATTTGTTGATATTGTTAGGTTTTTTTATTAAAATATACCTTGGGATGCATAATATGGGGTCATAGGGGCCTATTAATGATGATATAAAGGTCATAAATGCAAGAGGGCCCAAAATCCAATGTGAAATTGTAAATAAATTCACTTTACAACATTAAATTAAGGCGAAATTGGATCTATTTAGCTTCAAGGGTCCAAAATCCCATGTGAATGTGTAGAACACATTACAACACTAGATTAGGTCCACTTAGTTTACAAGCCTCTTAAATTTAATGTGAAGGTGTAAATAAATACATTTTACAACATTGGATTAAGGTAGAGTTAAGTTAATTTAGCTTTAAAAGGGACCAAGACCTAATGTGGATGTGTAAAACTCATCACAACACTAGATCTAGGTGATATTAAGCTTAATTCACAAGGAGGGCCCAAACAAGAAAGGAAAAGTAGAAGGTATAGTTTTTCCGTGACTACATTTAGCCCCCACTTTAGTGAGATGATGAACTTGTTTCATACTTACACTAAAGTAGACATTGAAGAGTGCTCCTTATATACCAATGTGGA
>VDFB02261774.1:0-47527 GCA_007258455.2 Sequoia sempervirens | reverse complement strand
ACCATTACCCACTTTTGAAGCCAAAAATCATCATTGATAAAAGATTGTGAAAAGAAAAAATGAGTGTACCAGCTGCCCATGAAATTTGAAATGAACCACTTAAAGTCTGATTTGAGGAAAATCAGTGTGCAAAGAATTGAACAATTGCTGCAACACTGAAAATCAGTGTCCATAATAGCACAACTGCTCAGGCTCAAGGCTGGAAACATCCTCTCAAGAAACTCCAACCCAACATTAAACCTTCCTTTGTTCAAAATATCTCCAATTCACCAGTTGATGAGCAGAAAGAACCATCAAATGGTTGGTAAAGATGGGGGCCGCATCAAAGATTCTAAGAATTGAATCCTTATTTCTCCAAATATCCTTTTTTCTTCTTTCAACAATCTCCATCAAGCCATGTTGAGAATTCCAAGCGTGAATTCCCAACTGCAAATAATCTCCAACACATTGGGAAGAATTCCCAACATATCTCCAAGAGCCATAGTGAAAGTCTCGAGCACACAAATCCATGTAGTCAACTGCAACCATCAATGCAAAGTTTGAACCTTTCATGACCAGCATTTTAGAATAATCCCTCATCAACAATGCACAATCTAGAAACCAAAGGGGCAAGTCTGAAAGTTCTCCCACAATTTGATGCATCTCTCCAAGACCTGACCTCATCAACCATTTTAAGATAGGTGGTACTCTTCCATTGGTTAATGCTGAGTGAAAACCAGCCAGTTCAAGTTTGAACACCATTAAATGCTCATTTACTATCCATCCCAAGAGAGTGTTGCTTGACATATAGAATGGATCCACCAACATTATCTTATGCTTGACTATAAAATTATGCATGTCAAAAACATAAAACTTCTTACCAATGCCATCCACATAGAAATTGTCAATCAACTCATAATTTAACAAATCATGTGAAGATGGTGGATTGTTGTACACAATCATAGAAACAATATTTCCTTCATCCCTTTCGTTGGTGTCTTCAAAAAATTCATGCACATCTTCTTCAACTTGAAGATGCCCATCATTAGTTGCTGATCCATAGAATGTAGCGTGATGAATATCACACACATTACCAGTCATCACATCTAGCTCATGGCTGCAAGCTATCCCTTCTTGAGGCAAATTCTCTTCCCAACTCAAGAGTTCACACTCTTGATTTACCTTCCACTCACTATCAACATAATGAATCTCTATGGCATTATGCATTGTTTCAACATTATGGAATTCATTTATTCCTTCAACTATTTGCTTGATCTCCATTAGCCTTGTATTAGCTTCTTGTTCCATAAGTGTGGCTGAAATAGATGATTGATTTTCTGTTTTGCAAAAAGAGTGATGAGCTAAGGTAAGATCAAGGCAAAGACTATCAACCTCTTTCTCCTTCTCTTGATAGGCATCATAGGTTTCCTCAGCAAACTTAATGGCATCATCTCTATCTGAGAGCAAATGCAAATAATCTGTTTTTATTGATTCCAAAGCTTCTTTGATGGTTCGCACCATGGAAAGAGTGTCTCCACCCTTAACGCCATTCTGTCTCTCTTCAAACTGCAGCTCCCTGTAAAGTTCTTCAATACAATTGTGTGTGCTATCAAATCTTGATAACACCTTAACAATTTTCTCTTCTGAAACCAATAAGTTATCCTTCAAAACTTGCAGCTCTTTAGGCCCTTGATCCCAATCAGCAAAGAGACTACGCTCATCAAACATCAATTTTTCTGATTTGTTTTCATTGTCATGATTTTCAAAATCAGCTTCCTCCCTTCTTTTTTCACTGCATAATTCTTGAATAGAAGGCTTGTCAACAATATCTTCAAGCAATGAATCATTATTGATTGATGCTCTTAAAGTCTTGGTAGCAACATACTCTGCTTTAGTGGATACAACCACCTCGAAGGAATTTTTATGGAGCTTTGCCAAGCAAGCTTCTTCAAACAAATTAGTTCCTCTATCTTGACCTTTCAAGTTCTCATACTCTTCTTGTGCGTAATTCTGAAAGGCATCCAAACCATTTGCTGATTTTAAAACATTCTCCTCTTCAACATAAGAAATCACGTTCTCATTAGCCATTGCTGCAACTTCTCCTCCAAAGATCACTTCATTACTTGTATTGCAAACTGATTTTTGAACTTCATCAGGATCAAAGGGGAATTTATCCCACTCCGGTTCTTTATCATACCTTGGTGACATCGCGCCCGGATCCCAAAGGTGAAAGGTTTGATTGCAATGATCAATAGGAAAGAGATCATCATGCTCCTCTTCAACTATTGACTCTTTGAATGAGTCACTCCTCAACCCACTTGAACTGAAATCTTCATCTATAACTTTCTCCACAGATGTAGTTTGATAATCAAACCCACAACCACCCAAGTCACTAGCATTATATCGGATTATAGAATCATCAAAGCTGGTTGCTTTGAATATTTTGTCATGCTTTTCTTCAATGAAATTATCTTGAGTAGATATGTTGCTGATTTTATCATTAGTGCCCACATACATACCAAAGAAGTCTTCTTGGACACTTGTCATTAATTCTTCATATGGAATTGGCTCAGCAACAAGTAGAGAATTATCCTTCACTAAATCTTCAACAAGAGGAGATAAAAACACATCACAATCACCATCAACAACATCACTTTCGTAATGGTCATAAGCTGGTTCAAAGACACCATTAGTATTTGCTTCATCTTGCTCTTCTTCAACGTACTTATCCCACACAACTGTTCCACCAGCATCTTTTGAGAAGCCATTTGTCTGAAGATCTTCATTGGTTGAATCCTTATTAGGACTCAAGACTGCTGTAATGATCTTCTTACCATAACAATCTTCATTATTTCCCATCCCATGCAAGTCTAGGGATGTATTTTGGGACTCTAACTTAATCTCCTCATTTGCCAAGGTATCTTTATCAAGCCCACTTTCATTTTGAACCAAAATGTGCACCTTGCTTGTGTCTTCTTCAACACTAATTGACTGATTTTTCTTTTCAATTTGCTTACTTGTGGGCTGCAAACCACAAACAGATCCTTTTGCCTCTTCCTTCCTTGATTCTTCAACCATGGCAAGTTCTGCTTCTCTTTTAATTTTATTCTTGATGTAATTGACCACACCAACTTTTTCAGGATACCTAATCAACACACAATTCAAGTAGCAGTCAAAAGAAACATCATTCTTGAACTCATCTGACATACTCTGATATTCTGCACGGAATATGGAAGCATCATGTTCACATTCCCTCCTGAACTGTTCGACAAATCTGTTGATGTCCATTGTGGCAACACTAATTTTCGGTTCTTCCCAACAGGATGGCAGGAACTTCTGCTCTGATACCACTGAAATATGCTAACCAATTTTTTCGATGAAGTAACACAACATAACCAGCACTTAACCAACTTGATTAGCGTTAGCTCCAAATAGAAAACCAAACTTGAAAAGAACTCACACCAAGAATGCACACTCAATCCCAATGAGGAATAGGTGTTGTCATATGGTGGAGGAGCTAAATGAAAAATACTTGAAAGAAACTACTCAACGTCAAGAATGTGCACTCAAGATCCCACTGAGGGCGAGGTGCTAACATATGACGGAGTGTTGAATTGAAACTAGAAATGAATAGGCGGATAACCAGCCATGAAGAGCATTTCCACACTACCACCAAACAGTGGGGGGAAAAGATTACAATTAAAACAATTCGTCCGCTGCGGCGGGCATCCACAGAGTTGTGGGGATTCACCACTTGAGAGTGGGTACAAGAGTAATACAAATCCAATTATCCACACTGGCGGTAAACCATCCAGGGGTACTAATGTGAAATTAAAGAAAGAATTGCAGCAATAAAGGACTGGAACAGTACTACTGTTTACAGTCTTACAATATGGAAAAAGAGCTGCAAATTACATGAAAATTACAATAGATTCAATGTACCATGATACTGGATGATTCCATGTTAGACATCAACAATAAATGATGAAGAAAGGACTGAAGATTCAAACTTAAACAAGTCTGATGTAAAATAACAATTCTGGAAATTCTGATCAGCAACTGTGAAATTCAAAGAAATATTCACAACTCACTCAAAATACCTCCGTTTTGTGTGAAACGAAAACCAATGAGCTGCTAGAAGATAGGCGCCCAACATTAGATGAAGAAACAGCAACAAAAACTCGTAATTTAATTCTTACACGAATCCCAATGCAGCAAGAATGGTACGGCCTTCATGAGGGGCGATTTTGACAAGTAAAAATCAACAACTCAAAATTAAAATCTGAAACTCTCCAAAGATGGTTGCCTTGGGTGTAGGAATGGATTGGAAAAGTACCCACAAGCAAATTAAATTCACACAAAAAGCTGTATGCAAAAACCACTTTCAGCTGTGACTGCATCAGCAACTTCAAAACTGGAAATATCATTAAAACTTCAACTGTTGAGCTCAATCTGCTAGTCTGGATGAGAAGCAGCAATGAAAACCAACTAGGTGTTGTATTTCAAACACGAAATTGGATTGAAACTAGGAGGTAAGCATCCCTCGAAGTAAAAACCAAGTTGTCATTTCGACAGCATAACATTAGCATAAATTCATAGATAATCAGCTCTTCAAACAGCAACAATATATAAGCTTTTGTTGGCAAATGAAGCAACAAGAACTCTTCAAATTCCAAGAAGTTGAATCACTTCAACTTCCAAAAAGGACGCCACCTTTTTGCCTTTTACTTTTTGAAATAATAAAATATCATTCAACTTCCCTTTAGGCATCCATTTCATATTGCAACAATAAAGCATTTATTAAATAATTAAATGCTCACTTGACTCCTTTATGTCCCCTTCTTTAAAACAACTTGAAGTCATCAAGCCTAGGCATGGGGTACAACTTCAAGACATGAAAATTGACTAAGTCTGAAACTCAGTCCAAGGAGAAAACCAAACCCAAAGCCAAACTAAGACTAATGGATAACAAGATGACTTGAGTTGAACTGCTGATGATGCCACTGCCAAAATTAGACTTACTAAAAATAGCCAATCGCCAAAAATAGTAAGTTTACCTCAAATCCAACGTAAAAGCGTAACGAGCTGGAAGCAAGACTTAATGAAAGCCGACAACCGAACCATCGCAAAATTAGTACTACTAAAAATAGTAAATACCTAGAAATGCCACAAACCTCCAAGCAAGGAAACCCTAATTTCACTTTTGATCAACCTACGGATTTCCGGAAATAGGCTATCAGTCAAAGAAGAGCGTATGGCCAAAATGGGGACATTACACACCGTGGGCACTGCCTACTATTCTGTTTAGTAGCAAAACAATGTCACCATATTCCTCTTTGAAGTGGGTTCTGATCAATTTCTTTGGCATCTTGCTTGCAGTAGGCTTAGGTTTTAGTAACCAATTCTTGTTTATGTTGGATGCACAGAGATCTCGCTAGCTCTGATAAATCTTGAGTGCATCTTGCTTGGTGCGATAGGATGTTCGATTGTACACTGGAATCCCAAAAGTTTCCTGGATTGCCGGCTCGGACAAGTAGGCGAGGACTCTTCCGTCAGGAGCTTCTATTTGTCTGTCTTGTGCATTGTAGTGTAGTGCGCATTCTACCATCAGCTCCGGACATTCTTTTGCTGGTGGAAATCTAGCTGCATGGACGATTCCGTTGTGCATCATCCTCATGGCAATTGGTGTAGGCAGACGTCCATCAGTCCCGTACATTCTTTTTCTGAAGTCCTCGAGATCAATGTGGCCAAGATCAGTGTCAACGACGTGCTCCCACTTGGACTTGATTTTCGACTGTGTTTGCACACCTTTGCTTGCAAACTTCATCTTGACTGCTTCGAAAATAGATCTGCAAGAACAAGTAGAGAGAATAATCAGAATTCGACATCTAAATCAGTTTGAAAGATATTCCAGCTGTTAATCAAATTAGACTTCGTGAAAAAGCAAGCTGGAAAGAAAATAACGATGAAACTTCATGTTAAAATGAAATGGACAAAACAAATCTGCCTTGTGACTTCTTGGAGAAAGGTGATCACGATCACAATGCAAGCTGATAACAAAATATTTCCTTCACTTTGCTGCAGATTTTCTCAACCTTTTGCCTTAAACAAGTCTCTTCTCACAACTTTTCTTCTCAAAATCGAATGATTGCACAAATGATGAAGTGAAATCACTTATAGAGGTGAGAAGATCGATCATTTTAGTAAATTTGCAATGTTTCCTTCGAATCGAGTTTGAACTCATCTTTCACTTTGCTTCCGGATGGCAAGTTCTATCCTTAATAATCTCGTCCGGGAAAGTTTCCAATTTCATTTCCAGTTTAACAAAGATCCTTGTCTTTCTTTCCAATTTCGAAATTTTCAAGACTTATCTTTTGATTGTTGGAAAATAAATGATTAAAATAATTAAAATAATTATTTTATGTGCCAATTCCAACCCATTCATTTTTATGGCCAATTATTTTTGCTTTTCGAAAATTTCCTCATCAATGCCTTGGGCGAATTTTCAATTTTCTTGCCAAAATCTCTATCATCCAATTTCATTTGGCCATGATTTTTAATCGTTTTTCCAAAATTATTTGGCCATGTCCAATTTTATTTGGCCATTTGCTTGATCTTTCCACAATTTTTCTAGCCATGGCAAAAATTTATTCGGCCGTTTGCTTTTCCAAAACTTATCTAGCCAAAATTCATTTCATCTTCTTAGGCGTTTTGGATTTGGACTTAGGAAAATTTTCCTTCTTTTCAAGCATGGTGAAATTTTAAAGTGTCAAGCATGTAATTTTTGATTTGTCCAAGGTTTAGACTTAGGCAAAATTTTAATTTTAATTTTTTTTTTTAACATGGCGGACTTCATCTATGTTTTGGCCATCAAATTTTCCTTAACTTTGCTTTTTCTTCATGGGGCGGACTTCATTGTTTGCATGCCATTTCATTCTTCTACCCAAGGCGGACTTTGCTAGTTTCCTTGCCAATTCATCAATATGGTGGGCGGACTTTGGTTTGTGGTTAACCATTTGCTCATTGCCTTAGGCTTTTTTCTCTTTTACCTTGGGCGGACTTCATCAAATGTTTTGCCATCTCATCATTTTAGCTTAGGGCGGACTTGGGTCTAACTCTTGCCATGTCATTGCTTGCTGGGCGGACTTGCTCAATAGCCTTGCCATTAGACATATGAACATAGGCGGACTTCCTTCATTTTGATGCCACACAAGGGTGGACTTAGGCTGTGACCTGGCCATTCAACCTTTTTTCAAGGGCAGACTTGCTTGATTTTATTGCCATTTACCATTTTTCCTTGGCTACGCCTTAGCCATTTTATCCTTTGCTTTGGGGCGGACTTTGCTTACTTTGTTGCCATCTAATCTTTTGGCTAAGGCGGACTTTGGGTCTTGGCTTGCCACTTCCTCTTTGACTAAGGCGGACTTCAACCTTTTCTTTGCCATTGGAGCTTTTGTTGAGGGCGGACTTGATGAAATGTTTGGCCATTTGCATAGGGCGGACTTCATTGTTGGTCTTGCCATTTACATTTGAACATAGGCGGACTTCCTTGCCTTGCTTGCCACTCACCATCTCTAGCTGGGCGGACTTTAGCTGTGTTCTATCCATTGACATTTAAACATGGGCGGACTTGCTAGTTTTCATTGCCACTTCCATGCTTTGGAGGGCGGACCTCATCAAGTTATCAGCCATTGACATCTTTAGCTCAACTTTTGTCAGGGCGGACCTTGGCTGTTGGATAGCCATTTGAAGGTGAACTTTGATCAGATTTTATTGCCATTGCTATTTGGCTAAGGCTGAAGCCTTCACCATTGACTTCCTCTGTACTTCACCATTATCTTGTGAGCTGAAGGCGTATATCTCAGTTTCCTCCATGAATAAATGTTCAGATTTTCCCATGAATTGCCCAGATTTCTCATGAATTTCAGATTTTTCATGTGTCTCTCGAATGAATTTCTCAGATTTTTTACATGTTCCTCAGACTTTTATCAATTTCTTGATGATTTCATGACTGATTCTTTCATCTATCTCACCATTTCTGTGCTTTTTCCAGGATTCTCTGTGATTTTCACCATTTTTTGAGCAAATTTTCCAGATTTTTGAACTTTTTATGTGATTTTCCAGAATTTTACCAAAATTTTAAAAAAAAATCGAATCGATTTTCTGAGAGTTTCGTTGCTCTTTTCGAACTTCTGAGTGGATTTTTGAAACTCGTGACCCTTCTAAAAATAGAAACTTTCTAAAAATAGAAATTTTCCAAAAATAGCAACTTTCCAAAAATAGACCCTAAAAAATAGGGATCCCAGAATTGCCCAAAAGTGCCAAAAAAGTAGGTCCTAAAAAATAGGGGCCCGGGGTGAGAAACCCTAAAAACTTGGAGGTGTCGGATTTGACTGAAACGACAGTCGATCTTCATCTCCTAGGCCTTCTAAGCACGATGGTGACGTTTATTCAGTGATCCAGGCTAAAACTTATTGACTCGACTTGGATGACCGTTCAAAATTCAAACTCAAAACCCCCAAACGGAGAGCAGACAAAACGAGGCACGCGAAAGCAAAACCCTAAAAGAGAAAACAACAAGGGTCCCCATTTGCAATGGGGCGAGGTGTGAATTAGGTCACAACAGGATCGTGCAACGCTATGCAAAGGAACTTGAGCACATGGGGCGATTGTTGATCCAAGTATGATAGGTTTCTAAAGCACCTAAGGTTGGCCGCTCTCCCTTAGTGGCCCAGGAAGTGCAGCGCATCCGTGGATTCATGCAGATGGGGTGCGAGTCGGAGTTTGGTCGTATCTTCACTAGTCAGGGATGGCCAGCAGGTGAGACTCCAGCAATGCGTAGAGCATGGCATGGTACCCCACCGAGGATGGCATGAAGGGATGCCGGGGTTTTGGAAAATTTGTATCACATTGAATTAACCTTCTGTGATGTCTTCTATAACTTGAAGCGACAGATGTTGACCACTAAGTTTGCAGTGGCACGGAAGGTAGAAGCATATAGATTGATGCAAAAGATCAAAGATGAGTCGGCTGTGTTGATGATAATTGCAGCTTCAGGCGAATCCTTCCAGCCCAAATCGCTGGGAGATAATAATTAAATGGTAGAAATTGTCTATTTAATTATTATACACGATTTTGTGAAGTGGCCGACCTCTTATCTTGGCGCGATTATCTATGAAGAGACTTCATTGATGGCCGACTTCTAAATTAGTAAATGTTATATTATTTGTCTTGGCCGACCTTCCTTGAAATTAACATTTATTATTTGTAATTATATTTTGTATGATGGCCGACCTATCTCTTGAAGAGGTGCGACCTCTCACAAAGCAATGTATAAATACAAGATCAATTCTTCTCATTTACACATCAAGCAAGTTCGATTCATTTCCATATTCAAGTGCGAATTATATCTTAAGAGCAGATTGCGATTTTCTCCAAGTGCGATTTCCTTCAAGAGCAGGTTGAAGTTCTTCCAAGAGCAGATTTTGATATATATGGAAAGCAGATTGTAATCTGTATTTTGCATCTAGAGTTGGTGCTCTTACTTGGCCTTGAGTTTGGCCTTATTGTACAAGACAGTGTTGATTCTTGAATAATATATAAGTGATATATTGTTGTTGGGTTTTTCTCCCTCAAGAGGAGGGTTTTCCCAGGGTATCTACTGTGTTATTGTGTCTGATTTTTTGAATTAAATTCTGTACATTAATTTGATCACTAAATTTAACATGGTATCAGAGCGGGTTTGAGAGGATCGTGATCAGATATGTTCCTAAACAGCGATACTCTATTCTCTTCTTTGTTCATTTTTTCTCATTAGTCAAGATGGTGAACGGTTTGAAGATTGAGGATAGACTCGAGGGAGCATCAAACTTCACATCATGGAGATTTAGGATCATGCTTACCTTGCGTGAAAATGACTTGGGTGAGTTTGTGAAGTCCAGTGTTCCTGAACCTGAGGAAGAAGAAGAGAAGTTGCAGTGGATGAAGAAAGATATTAAGGCAATGAAGATATTGGTTGATTCCGTTAAGGATCATATTGTTCCTATCGTCTCTAAGTTGAAGACAACAAGAGATATGTTCAAAACATTGGAAGAAATGTACGAAATCAACAAAAACAGCCAAGCACTTGCATTGAAGCAACAACTACACCATGTGAAGATGGCGAAAGGAGAATTAGTGATTGCATACTTCATGAGGATTTCAGATTTGAGAGATCAACTCTTGACAATCGGGCATATGGTTGATGACAAAGACTTGACTATGCTTGCTCTCAATGGTCTACCTTTGTCTTGGGAATCCTACATTCAGGGAATTAGTGCAAGATCAAAATTGCCTAAGTTTGATCACCTAAGATCAGATTGCATTCAAGAAGAATCAAGGTTGTTGGCAAGAGGCGTTGGTCAAAGTTCAAAGAATGAAGATATTCATGTTCTCGCCTTCCATGCTTCAAAGAAGAAAGGAAAAGATGGAAGGAAAGGATTCTTCAAGAGGAATCGAGATAAGGGAAATGATGATGCACCTCCCTCCAAGAAGAAAAGAGACATGTCCAAGATTCAATGCTTTAGGTGTAAGTTTGGGCACTTTGCTAAGCATTGTCCAACTAGACCTAAGCAACAAGCCACAGTTGCAGATGTTGATGATGCCTCTCCACAGAAGGATTCATGTGAATACTTGTTCTATTAAGCTCTATCAAGCAATGTACCTACAGACACCAACACTTGGCTGATCGATAGTGGTGCTTCTCGACACATCACTGGATTTAAGAAGCACTTATCAAGTTTAATGGAGAAACAATTTTCCGAACAAGTCATTATCGGAGATGATGCTGGCTATTCCGTGAAAGGGATTGGAACCTCTACTCTACATTTGGATTCTGGCATCACACTTCAGTTGAGAGATGTTCTGTGTGTTCCAGGAATCAAGCGCAATCTTATTTCTATTTCAGCCCTAGAAGATGAAGGATATCAAGTTGCCTTCTCCAAAGGAAAATTTCTTGTGTGGATGGAAAATTCCAGTTTCAAGGAAGCTCAAGTAATTGGTGTTAGACATGAAAGCCTCTATAGGCTATGTACGCGTCCTCTTCAAGCATTAGTTCATGATTCTTCAAGTCTATGTGATCTATGGCATCGAAGATTGGCGCACCTCCACTTCCGAGCCTTACCTATCATGGAGAAGATGGTCACGGAACTTCCCAAGTTCAATCAGGAGCATGAAGGAACTTGCAAGGGATGCGCTATGGGTAAGAATTCAAAAGCCCCTTTCCATAGTAGAGAAAATAGATCTAAGTGCATTCTAGACCTTATTCATTCTGATCTGTGTGGACCTATGTCTGTTCCGTCTTCAAGTGGATTCTTGTATTATGTTTTGTTTATTGATGACCACTCTAGGAAGACTTGGATTTATTTTTTGAAATCTAAAGAATTTGAGGAAGTGTTAGGAAGGTTTAAAGAGTTCAAAGCTTTGGTAGAGAATCTTTTTGGTAAAAGAATTAAGGTCCTCAGATCTGACAATGGAGGACTTTCGAGATTTTTGTATTGATGCAGGGATTAAGAGGGAGTTCTGTGTCCCCTATAATCCTCAACAGAATGGTGTTGCAGAAAGGAAGAACAGGACGATCGTGGAAGCAGCGAAGGCCATGATCCATGACCAAGACTTGCAAACTTTCTTATGGGTAGAAGCTTCTAGGACGGCTATGTATGTTCAGAACAGAAGTCCTCACAAGGTCTTGGAGAATATGACTCTGGAAGAATCCTTCATAGGGAAGAAGCCTGAAGTCAGTCATTTGAGGATCTTTGGATGTCCTGTCTATGTTCATGGTCCAAAGGAAAAGAGAACAAAGTTGGAGCCTTCTGGCAAGAAGGGAATTTTTGTGGGCTATAGCGAGACATCAAAAGCCTATAGGATATACATTCCTAGACAAAAGTTGATAGAGATCAGTAGGGATGTCACATTCGAGGAAGATGTTGCATTCAGGAGATCCAGGGGCATTCATATGGAGATCGATAATGAAGAGTCTTCTCAAAATATGGAAGTTGACCATACTCCTAAGATTCAGAGGGAGACTTCCGAACCAAAGGAAGATGTTGATCCAGTTGAATCCTTGGAACCTACTAATGGGCCTACCGATATTGTGCTTAGAAGAAAGAGACCTCTTTGGGCTAGACAAACTATACAAGAGGCTGAGAGATTTGCAGCTCCTAGAGGAACATTCAAAGAAAGTAAAAGGCCACATAAGTTCTCCAGTTATGTTGCCTTGATGAGTCAGATTATTGAGTTTGAGCCTTCTAGTGTAGAGGAAGCTTCTAGTCAATAGGGTTGGAAAGATCCTATGACAGAAGAGTACCAATCAATTCTCAAGAATGATGTTTGGGACATTGTTCCTAGACCCGAAGGCAAATCTGTGGTATCTTCGAAATGGCTCTTCAAGATTAAGCATGGAGCTGATGGGAGCATAGAGAAGTACAAGGCAAGATTTGTGGCTCATGGTTTTTCACAGAAAGAGGGAGTTGATTATGAAGAAACATTTGCTCCTGTTGCTCGCTACACTTCTGTCAGAACCATCATTGCCATTGCTGCATCTAGAGGATGGAAGATTCATCAAATGGATGTGAAGACAACTATTCTAAATGGTGTGATAGAGGAAGAAGTTTACATCGAGCAACTTGATGGGTTCGAGGTACATGGAAAGGAGTCTCATGTTTGCAAGCTGAAGAAGGCCTTGTATGGTCTTAAGCAGGCTCCTCATGCATGGTACGAAAGGATTGATCATTACCTATCAAGTTTGGGCTTCTTGAAGAATGATGCTGACTCTAATCTATACTTTAAGGTAATTGATGGTGATGCATTGATTTTGGTTTTATATGTTGATGATTTGATCCTTACTGGAGAAGATCACCTGATTCTCAAGTGTAAGAAGGAGTTGGCTTCTGAATTTGAGATGAAGGACCTTGGGTTCATGCATTACTTCCTTGGCTTAGAAGTCTGGCAGAAACCAGATGAGATGATCCTGATTCAAGGGAAGTACACCATTGATGTACTTAAGAGGTTTGGTATGATGGATTGCAAATCCATGTCTACACCCATGGAGACCAACCTACATAAATTGAAGGAGGCTGCAGCTAGTTCAGACTTGGTGGATCCTACATTGTATAGACAACTGATTGGGTCCTTGATGTATTTAGTTAACACTAGACCTGACATCTATTATGCCTTGAGTGCATTGAGTCAGTTTATGTGTGATCCGAGACAAATACATCTTGTTGCAGCTAAACATATCCTGAGAGACTTACGTGGCACAGTTGGATATGGGTTGAGATATACTTCAGATGCTAACTTGGAGTTACATGGTTATACTGATTCTGATTGGGCAGGATGTGTTTCAGATCGGAAGAGTACCTTTGGTTGTTGCTTCAGTTTGGGTTTTGCTATGATATCCTGGTGCAACAGGAAGCAGTCATTTGTGGCATTGAGTACAGCAAAGGCAGAATATATTGCAGCTTGTATGGCAGCTTGGGAAGCAGTATGGCTTCGTAAGCTCCTTGCAGGATTGTTTGGACAATCAATGGAGCCTACTATCATTCATTGTGATAACCAGAGGTGTGTGAAGCTTTCTGTCAATCCTATGTTTCATGATAGAACCAAGCATGTTGAGATTAAATACCACTATATCAGAGATATGGTATTGAGGAAGGCTATACAATTGAATTATATCAACATTGATGAGCAGACGACATATATTCTCACCAAGCCTCTCTCTAGAATAAAGTTTGTGTACTTTTGAGATAAGCTTGGTACGGTGGAGAATCCAGCCTCAACTGAGAAAGAGACTCAGTATCAGTGATAGCCTATAATGAGTTCTTCTCAATGAGAGAAGTTCGAGGTGAAATCCCTTGTTAATGCATTTTCCTTTGAGACGGAGGAATTTGAGGTGCAAGCCCTTTTTAATGCATTTCTCTTTGAGATTTGAGGTGAAAGCCCTTGTTTCCACCCTCAAAGCAGAGTCATGGTGGATGTCATGTGTGTGACTCCATGACACATCTTGTACTTGTGAATGTCATGTTGAGGTGACAACATCAAGTAAGTGATGAACACTTGTACACACCATAGTATGGTTGTAGCCATTATGGTTGATATCATGTTGAGGTGATATCTAATATCACAATGAGGTGATATTCTTATTTTCACATTTGGTTGTAGCCAATGTGGTAGACATCACGTTGAGGTGATGTCTTGTGCTGCTGGAAGTACTCTCCCTAGCTGAGAGGGAGTGTTGATGATAATTGCAGCTTCAGGCGAATCCTTCCAGCCCAGATCGCATGGAGATAATAATTAAATGGTAGACATTGTCTATTTAATTATTATACATGATTTTGTGAAGTGGCCGACCTCTTATCTTGGCGTGATTATCTATGAAGAGACTTCATTGATGGCCGACTTCTAAATTAGTAAATGTTATATTATTTGTCTTGGCCGACCTTCCTTGAAATTAGCATTTATTATTTGTAATTATATTTTGTATGATGGCCGACCTATCTCTTGAAGAGGTGCAACCTCTCACAAAGCAATGTATAAATACAAGATCAATTCTTCTCATTTACACATCAAGCAAGTTCGATTCATTTCCATATTCAAGTGCAAATTATATCTTAAGAGCAAATTGCGATTTTCTCCAAGTGCGATTTCCTTCAAGAGCAGGCCGAAGTTCTTCCAAGAGCAGATTTTGATATATATGGAAAGCAGATTGTAATCTGTATTTTGCATCTAGAGTTGGTGCTCTTACTTGGCCTTGAGTTCGGCTTTATTGTACAAGACAGTGTTGATTCTTGAATAATATATAAGTGATATATTATTGCTAGGTTTTTCTCCCTCAAGAGGAGGGTTTTCCCAGGGTATCTGCTGTGTTATCGTGTCTGATTTTTTGAATTAAATTCTGTACATTAATCTGATCACTAAATTTAACAGGCTGAAATATTCACCTTACTTTTTTTCCCAAGTTTGAACACACAAACTAGCATCAAACCACTAGTTAGCGTTATCTCCAAATACAAATCAGCTTGAAAGGTAACCCTTGCCAAGAATGTTCACCAAGATCCTAGTGAGGGCGAGGTGATAGCATATGACGTGGGGATCATTAGCAATAATTAGAACTGAAAATATATTCATCTGCTGATGCAGGTATCCACACGCAGTGGGGATACTCCACTTATTCAGTGGGTGAGATTATTACAATATTAAAGGTGGCAAGCCAACCATTTAAATCGTCGCTTCCACTTATTTTCATGGGGGGAATACAGTCCTCACAACCACTTATTATCGTGGGGGGAAACAATATTAATAAAAGATGATTATTTAAAACTCAACCACTCAATCGTGGGAGTGTAAACAAACATAAATTGCAGCAACTAAACTAACAGTTGTTAGTACTACTAACAAGCTTTACAATGAATGAAATCAGCTGCAAATAAAAAGGATATGCTTCCAGAATCAAACAATGGTTAGAGTAACACTTCCTCTAACTCTTACAATTTCAGAATGATATAAAATTGAAGCTCAATCAGCAAATTACTAATATTTACTAAGTTTGATAAAAAACAGCATAAACAGAAAATTAGATCAGCAATATGAAAACTCACAAAAATAGACAGATCTTCTCCGAATCAGCTCGAAATGCCTCCAAACCACAGTCGAACAACAACTAGAAGCAAGGTGCCCAAACTCCAAGAAGAATTCGATCCATAAACAACAAGTAATAGTTGGCACGAATTTCAATGCACTCCCAGAATGGTATGACCCCCTTGAGGAGGTCGACTTCCTCTAGAAAAATCAGCTCTCAGTATTAAAATCTGAAACTTCTCACAACTGGTCGCCCTTCACAGTCAAACAGCATGAGCGATTACCCAAAACGAGAATAAAATCCATGACAAAGCTATGAGTGAAAATTCATTTCAGCCATGTATAAACTAGCAGCTTGATAACAAACTATACATCAACAACCTGTCCAAAAACATCATAATTGAAGCTCTATCTGCGCCTCTATGTGAAGTACAATCCCAAATAACCACCTAGGAAGCCATAGTTTCAGGCCCAAAGGATGGATTGAATTTGCTAACTTCCCCTTAGCCAGGTTCTAAGTTTAGTCCAACAGCATAACTTTGCTTTCAAAAACATCACATAATCAGCTCTCCAAAATGCCTCAATATATAAGCTTCAAAAGGAAAAAGAAACACATTGAATTCCAAGAAGTCGAATCACTTCAACTTCCAAAAGGGATGCCACTTCAAACATTCATTTTTTATTTTGAAATAATAAAATACTATTCATCTTCCCTTTAGGTGTCCATTTCCATATTGCAACAATAAAGCATTTATTAAATAATTAAATGCTCAAATAGACCCCTTAATGACCCCTCTTTAACACAACTTGAAGTCATCAAGCCTAGGCGTGGGGTACAACTTCAAGACATGAAAATTGACTAAGTCTAAAACTCAGTCCAAGGAGGTAGCCATGAGCAATGCCCAAACTGCAATGGATAAACTGCTAAAAATAGCAAACTGACATTAGCCGAGCTAAACCAAGCTGATGATGATGCCACTGCCACAAATGGACTTACTAAAAAATAGCAAATGCCAAAAATAGTAAGTTGACTTCAAAACCATCAGAAAGCCAAACTGAACAACCAAACTGAACTGCAAGAGATTGAGCTACTACTAGAAAGATACTGCTAAAAGATAGACTTACCCAAAATAGCAAATTGCTATAAGTAGTAAGTTTGCATAAACCTCATCTGAACGCCAACTGAGCAGTATCATGACTTACTATAAATAGTAAGTGTTTCCAAATATCATTTGAGCACAAACCGTACAGCCATCATGACTTACTATAAATAGTAAGTGCTCAGAAAGGATGTCAGATTCTAATGCATGTCACACCACCCTAGAGGTCTTTGAAAACCCGAAAAAACCTAGAAACCTTTCCTACATGCAAGGTATCCACCAAAATTGCATGTCATTATCTCAATATGCACGTTACCTCATCCTGAAGCTCTCTAAAAACCCAAAAAGCTCCACCAGACATGCGTCAGAAACTCACACATGCAAACCTTCGAAAATGCATCTGAAAGTGGAAACCCTAATTTCCAAAATTGCTTAGCCTATGAGTTTCCGGAAATAGGCTAAATCCTCAAGAAGAGCGTAGGGATAAAATGGGGACATTACATCGGTAGTAGCCACGAAGAACCTTCAAACTCAGTTGGCGAAGCAGACTTAGATAGCCAGTGCCAAGGAAACTTGGGTAGCAGCCTTGGAGGCTAGGGTAGCCACTTTGGAGGAGGAGACGTGGCAAAGGGAGCAGGCGTGGGAACAAAAAGTAAAGAATTGGAAGAACAACTGGCAGCTAGGAGCACGAAGGCAAACAAGGCCAGAAGTCAGTTGTTGGAGGTAGCTCGGATGGTTAAAGCCGCCAGAGAACAGTAGATTCTTGCCGATTGCCAGCTCCGTGTGTGTACAGAGGAAGTGAGGCGATTGAGGGAGCAACACTCTTCGACAACCACATCGGTGTCATTAGTCCATCCAGGGACGTCCTCACTTCCCCCTCATTAGATTCATATGCAGTATCATTCCCTTTTGGTTGTCATGTCGTCTAGAAGACGACTTCTTTTGTGGGGGGATGTGTAAGCCGTTATTGTCTTTAGTTTTTGTTGTAGTTGGCCGTAGTCAGCCATAGCATAGTTGGTCATTGTCGGCTAGTTACTTATGTTAGTAAAACTATAATGTAGTGGGAATAATTAAATGTAATAAATGTCATGTAACTACGTCCCGATTAGTGATAAAGGGTTGTTATGAAACGTCGCGACGGTTGGTTGCTCAACCACCGTCGAGTGTTATATGTACCGAGTCTTTGTAGTTGGGAGGACATGATTGGATAGTGTGACATCTATATGTTTGTACATGTTGATACTTACTGAAAATGAATAGAACCATTCCACATTTCAAGCATCTTATGTTTTCAGATATGTTATTCTATTCTATGTTCTGTGCATAATCTAGTTTACTTTTGTAGTTCGTTGAATTACACCCAGTGAAGTAAACAAATCCCAGAGTCCCAAGTCCATCTCTGAAAAGACCCACCATGCTGATGTTGCACCACACTGATCACATAGTCATAGCCATCATACCAAAACTGTGCTTTCCTCCTTTGTAATCCCGAAAGATTACGAAACATGACTTGAACTGAAAAACCAAGAGGAATTGAATTCAAAACATTGTAGCATCTCACACCCCAAAGTCTCTGAGGAGTTAATTTCATCAATGCCAATGATTAACATCATTTGGAGCACAAGGAAAAATGATCTAAGTAACTCAAAGTTATTCTCATCAGCAAAACTCCTCAAAGCATCAAACAGAGTCATAACTGCAAAGGTGACTCCAACAAGGATATTTGCAAAGAAGGAAGCAACTCTTTGTAGATGAATAACAGCCTCATCCTCAAAACTCTTCAAGGATGCACAATGCCTTCTCTGAAAAATACAAACATATTCAAGAAGACACTTGAAAACTTTCACAACTCTCTCAACAAAGGTCTCTAAGTGATGAACCAAAACAGCCCAAGGTTTGCTGCCTCAATCATAAGTACTAGAGAATGTGTACGGATAATCATTGGAAAGAGCTCGAACTCTATCCAACAACTGATTTTGATTAGTCTGAACCACCATTTTTCCCATCTGAGGCCAAAAGTCATTTCTGGAAAGAGATTGTGAAGTGAAAATATGAGTGTACCATCTGCCCACCAAGTCAAAATTGAATGGCTCAACATCTGATTTAAGAGAAATCAACATGCTAAGAGAAGAACAGCTGCTGCCATACTGAAAGATCTCATTCAATTTGACTAATCTGCTTAGATTCGAAGCTGGAAACACCCACTCAAATAGTTCCAACACAACGAAGAACCATTCTTTGCCCCAATTCACTCTCCAAATCACCAGTTGATGATCAGAAATATTCATCAAATGATTGATAAAGAAGGTAGCAGCACCCATAGAGCATAAATTTTGATGCTTATTACTCCAACATACCTTCTTTTCACAATCTTCTTCAGAACATGTTGAAAATCCCATACTTGGATAATCAACCATAGAAATTTTCCAATACACCAGAGCAAATTCTCTTCATGACTCCAAATGTTAGATATGCCAAAAACGATCTCCAGAATCCAGTGTCCTCTTTAGTATACCATGGAAGCCACATCATGAAGGCTTCAACAACAAGAGTACATGGAAGTTTGGAACAAATAATGTCTTCAAATCCAATTTCCAAAATAGGCTAGTGTGAGCATTACTCCACCCAAAGGATAAAGTGTTAGGCATGTATTCACCATATTTTGATACTTCATGAATATCAAATCTGAAATTTTTGCTCCTTGCTGCCAAAATTAAACCATTAGTAGCTACCAAAACATGTTTTGACATCACCTTGGTGTCAAAGGTGGGGAAGTCAACATGAATCAACACTTCCCATATAAAGATCAAATCCTTTAAACCTTTTATGCATTCACTTACAAGCAAGCTTGGAGGATTATCAATCACAGAGTGTAACTCGTCCTCACACTCTCTGAGATGTTTGAAATCAGCTAGCTGGTCTCCTACCTCCATTACACCCAACTGAGCATTCTCTAACGTACACTTCATTGATTCAAGCTCAGAAGTGAGCTTATCAACCTCTCTCTCACTTCCTTGAAATGCACCAATGGTCTTCTTTGTGAATTTGTATGTGTAATCCCGATCTTTAATCCGGCATAGATACTTTGTTTTCATAATCTCTAAGGAGTCTTTAACAAATTGCAGATTAAAGAGAGTGACTCCATCCCAAACTCCTTCCTGTCTCCCTTCAATCAAACTATGTAAGCGGTCAAATCTGAATAGGACATGCACCTCATCCTCAATGGATATCACGAATTGACTATCCCACTCATAAATATGCAAGGATGGTGAACTACTAATAAGCTGCATATCAAAATCAGAACTTGGTTTCTTGTTTTTGCTGCCCTTATAACTGCTCCAAGTCTCTTGTCTTTCACCATCTGCAGTTGAAAATGCTCAAGGTCATGAAGAGGATTAGATTCTACCAATTTTTCGGGCCTTTGTTTACAATCAGCTTCATGAAGAGATAAATTTGATTTGAATTTGAGGACCTCTTTAAACTTTTCATCATTAAGGACTCTGTGGTCTTCTAACTCTATTTCCCCTTCACTGCCTCCTTGATTATATGTTAAAGTAGCCCCCAATTTGATCAATAAGTCATTATTGATCGCAGTCCTGAAAATTTTATCAGCAACAAACTCTTCCTTAATGGCTGCAACCATCTTAAAGGGTTCATTCTAGGCTCTTCCATGCAAGCTTCTTTGTCAAAGACATCTCCTCCAATGGCCATCTCAAAGCTTGTAGTGAAATCTGAATTTTGTTCTTTATTGGGATCAAAGGGAAATTTATCCCAAACAAAATCCTTAACAGCATTAGGTGCTTTCATACCCGGATCCCAAATGTTGAAGGGTTGATTATTTTGATCAAAAGGAGAATGCTTTGTACTCTTCTTGGAGTGGTGACTCTTTGAATGAGACACCTCCCATCTCACCAAAACTGATATTTTCATAAGTATTTTTCTCCAAGAGTTTAGTTTGATGATCAAACAATTCAAATCCATGACCACCCATGTCATCTTCACAGAAATGAAGTAAAGGATCATCATTGCTAGCTGTTTTAAAGACTCTATCCTTCTTGTCTTCAATAAGCCCTTCATGTGAAGGTATATTACTGATCTCTTCATTAGTAGTCACAAGCATACCAAGGAGGTCTTCTTGAAAAACCGCCATAGAATCATTGAGAAACAACATTTTATCTTCTGCATTAATGACCACTTCATTTATCTGCTCTGTCTTCTTCAAGTGTGGCTTCAATTTTCCCTCACACTGATTGAACAAATCTATGATCAACATACCAGCAGTAGAGGAATTCTTTCCTTCTTGTTCATGAATGTCTAGCAGAAAAGATAGGACGGATTTTGGAATGTCATCCATCTCATTGATAGTTAAAACTAAAATGTTTCTCATTGCTGCAACTACCTCCTTTTGTTCACTCCAAGTTGAAATGAAGAGGTAATGGATCAAATAATATATTCGATCTTGCATACCCAAATCTACCAGCAACAAACTTGTTTTGAGTTCTGAAAAATCTTCAATATAACAGCTCTTTTGGAGTACTGATTGCTATTAGTTTCATCGAGATCTTGAAAGCTTTCCACGAACATATGAAGAACTCTCTTCATAGTTTTATCATCATAGGGCACCAAGGGTGCCGTGATTCTCATCACTTCACAGAGGCATGAAGTAACCAGCAGATTGATCTCTTCATCTGGATGCCACAACCAATAAGGATGTTTTAGAAAGGTCACTCTAGGTGTCAATTCTGTTTTAATTAACCCTGAAGGTGACTGCTTCACTTGGCTCAAACATTGTTCTAACATAAGAAGTATTCTCACTTCTTCATCACTTGTCTGACATTCTTTAATGAGCCTTGAGCCCGCAATGTATAAAGACCTTGCCAAATCTTTCTCTTCATCTGAAGCCATAACTCAAATTGGCAACACATGGTTTCTTAAAAACCTTTGAAAAGGTGCCAGCTTCAAAAACTTTTGAAGCTAAAACTAAATTTTGTTCTACTTTCTAATTTAATATCGGTTTTCACTGACATTCAATTGACAATTGAAGCTCTGAACTCACAAGATGGCGGGAAAACAGGCTCTGATACCATTGTAATATTCCCCTTAATTTTTTTTGAGTTTTATCACTATAAAACCAACACAAGGCAACTAATTAGCGTTAGCTCCAAATGTAAACTAGGTTGTAAAATAACCCTCACTAATAATGTTCACCAAGATCCCAATGTGGGTGAGGTGGTAGCATATGGTTTCGGGGATTGTTAGCAACTGGAAAGAATTACAAAGCAACTGTAGGTGGTTGGCCGACCATGAAATTCTGCACTACCATTTATTCAGCGGGGGGGAATATTTTCCACTCTACCACTTATTTAGTGGGGGGAAATTAACAAGAATGAAAGTACAATTATTTAACTCAACCACTTCTTCAGTGGGAGTGTATACAAACATATAATTTGCAGCAATAATAAAATAGCTGTTAGTATTACTAAACCAGCTTTACAAAATAATGAGTTTTGGCTGCAATCATCAAGAGATATTCAAGTATAATCACAAGGAATTAGAGTATAAACATCTAACTAATACAATATGAGAGTAATATGGAAATTGAGCTCAGAACAACAGTATACTAGAAAAACACTAAATTTGATTAGAAACAACATGAACAAAAAATCAGACCAACAACATTAAAACTCACTGAAATGGATGTATCTTCTCTGATACAGCTTGGAATGCCCTCAAACCACAGTCAAATAACAGCAAAGAGCAAGGCATCCAAACTCTATAGGAAAATCGAGCTAGAAACAAAAGAATACAGAAGGCATGAATTCCAATGCAAGCCGAGAATGGTACGACCCCCCTCAAGGAGGTTGACTTGCCACCAAAAATCAGAAAGTCAGAGATAAAATCTACAAACTTGTAGAACTGGGCGCCCTCCATAGTTGCACAGCTTAGGCCAGTACCCAAAATGAAACAAAAATCAATGGGGAAGCTATCAGCAGTAAACCACTTCAGCCATGATGTTCAGCAGTAGTCATAAACAGATTATATAGCAGCAACCTATTTATAGAATTCAGAAATAAACTCTATTCACACTCCTGAATGAAGCATGGTCTTCAATTACCATCTAGGAAGCCATAGTTTCAAGCCCGAAGAATGGTGTGTTTGCTAATCTTCCCCTTAGCCAGGTTCTGGATTCAGTCCAACAATATAACTTTACAATAATATTCAAGCATAAGAAACAATGAGCAAGGCTTCAATATATAAGCACAAATGGGCGATTGAAGCAACCTGTAAGTCTAGTCAAGAAGCTCTTCAATTTCTCCAAAGGACGTCCACCTCAAAAGCACTTTTTAAAATAAAATATTTAAAACTCTTCATTCTCTTTCCCAAGTCCACTTTGAGGAAATAATAAAATATTTAATAAAACATTAAATGTATCAACATGGTGTCCACTTTTTGGCCCCAACTTAAAAATAACTTGAAGTCGTTGCCTAGGCATAGGGGTACATACTCAAATTATAAAATTGACTAAGTGTTGAAACTTAGTCCAAAGGAGAGATAGAAGGAAAAGCCAAAACCAACGCCCAAATTGATTCTGCTAGAAATAGAATGATGACTTGAGTTGATGCTGCTAATAATGCCACTGCCAAAAATAGACTTACTAAAAATAGTAAGTTCACTTGAAACTCAACAGAAAGCCAAACTGAGTAGAAAATATGACTTACTATAAACAGTAAGTCTTCATGAAGGTTGCTAGGGTGACACTGCCATAAATAGAACTTACCAAAATAGCAAACTGCTATAAATAGTAAGTGTTCCCAAACGTCTTTTGAGTACAAACCGGGCAGTCATTACGACTTACTAAAAATAGTAAGTGCCTAGAAAGGTTGTTAGATTGAAATGCATGTTACATCATTCTGAAGCTCTTTGAAAACCCAGAAAAACCTAGAAACATTTTTTGCATGCGAGGTATCCGCCAAAATTGCATGTCATTTTCTTAACATGCAGGTCACCACATCTTGAAGCTTTCCAAAAACCTAGAAAGCTCCCTTAACCTCACTTCCAAATTCCTGCATGCGGGCCTCCAAAAGCAAAGTTGAAAACTCCTATAAAATAGGAAACCCTAATTTCTACTTCTGCTTAGCCTACAAATTTTTGGAAATAGGCTAAATCCAATTGAAGAGCGTAGGGCTAAATTGGGAACATTACAGTCCTCTTTTGGACTAGTCTGGTTTTGACACACTTACTATTTTTAGTAATTGCTATAATTAGTAACTGGTCCGACAGGCAGAGCAATGTAGGGTTTCCTGTTCGGGCAATGAGTGGAGCTCTTCGAATGAGCCTTAATGTCTTGTGGCAATACTTTCTGTGGGGTTATCGGTGTTTCGAGCATGACTTTCTATTTTTAGCAGGGCCAGTATGGTGCTCACTATCTACAATGAGTCTTGGTGCAATACCAGTATTTCTGGCGCATATCAATATTTCTCCAGTTGGAATTTTGGGATCACTTGCTATTTTTAGTACTTACTAAAAATAGTAAGTCTACTTTGGGTGGTTAGACTTGGTTAGGCATATCACAACAACATCCAATTCAGTTGGTATAAAGTTGCTAAGGCTAAATCATTTTAATATTTGATTTATGCTTCAAAAAAGATCTATTATAAAGTAACTTTATATTTTATTGTTGAGGGTCAATGGGGACATGAAAAGTATCATGGGTGCCTAGTGTGATGACTTAAAGTTGTTTTAAAAGGCAACAAAATTGTTTTTGAATGCTAAATAAGCCTTGGGCGTCCAAGCTAAAGTTGGAGCCAAAAAATTAAAATAAAAAATAAAGTTACTTTGGCATGGATTTGAAGTGGTTTTAGGGTTGCTTCATGCTTGGTAGCCCTAATTTGATGTTGAAGCTTTTAAAAACTCATTTTGAAGCCTCATTTCTCATGGATGTTTTTGACGACTTAGAGAGGTGTTGCTGGTTTGATACCAGAGGATTGAGAAACGGATTCAAGGATGAAAATCCTCATTGTCTAAGACTAGTTTCAACAGTGAGAGACTTGCTCAAGTTGGTGTTTGGTGATTTTAGTCAAGAATCACATCTGGGTGTGAAAGATGAAGATTTTCCAATTCTTTTGAGGAGATTTCTACTCGGTTTTGGTGTGGATTGCTTAGTTTTCAGACTGGGTGTGAATTAGTGATGATTTTGGTGTGATTTTAATCAATTTCTGGGTATTGATATTCTGGACCTGAACTCACCTTTTCATTCATATCTCTGAGATGGTTTTGAAAATAAAAATGGGTATTTGCTCAATGGAAGCCCCTTCTCTTGCCGCTTCTTTCAAGCATTAGAACGCTTTTTTTGGTTGAGTTAATGAATTTATAAGGCAGGTCGAGCTACTCAGGAGGGATGGCTTTGCTGGTTAAAAAATATCAGTTACAATTTCTGGCTAAGTCTGCTTTTATTTGCCATTTGAGATTGTTTTATCTGGGCTTTCAGTCGTGGGAAAAAACAGGGAATTATTGGTCAGATTTCTGGTGCTGTACGTTGCTCTTGGGAAGCCTTAAAATCACTATAATGTTACATTGTTCAGGGACGACCTTGCCGGAAATGAAACTCACTTTTCTACCTGCTGGTTATGTCTATTTCTGATCACCATTGAAGACTGATTTACAGGGCTAGGGACGTGGTCAAACAAGGAAGATTTTAAGATTAATATCTTGATACTATGCGTTGCCATTTAGGAACCCTATATGCTGCTGAAATGATACTTATTCCAGGTCTGAAGTCTTCTTAAAAATCTGTTATATTATGAATGAAATCTGCTCATTATATTGTCTTTGAAAACCTGAACATTGAAGTGTAATGAAGTTATTTTATAGCAATTTCATTGTATGTTTCATTGCATTTATTTATATATCATTGGGCATCATTATATCATGACTGGCATATGAGAAAAAACAATCAAACAAATCAGAAAACAAACACCAAACCATCACACAACAGTTGGGGAAAATCAGAAAAAAATATTTGGGGGTTGTTTATTACATAATATGGAAGCTGCACTTAAAATGTTTGTTTTTCCTCCACTAATCCATTGACGTCGGGCAGCCAGACTCTCTGGTTCAAGCTTCTTTTTTTCACCATTCCCTTCACTGGCAAGATGCCCACTAACTGAAACATTATTTCCCCTTTTGTTTTGAACTGTTTCTTCCAACACAAAAACGGTTATTGCTGTTTTCTCTTTATCCACTCGATGTAACTAATATTTCTCAATTATGCAACGGGAAAAACAAGATTTCATTTCTTACTACCATAGCTAATTCGCCACCTGTCAATAGGCCAACAACAAGCAACAAAATGAAAACAAAAACTGAAATCCAAAATGTGCAAACCCAAAATTGACTTGTGCGATGCCCTTGCATCAACTTGGCCATTTGATCTTGGGTAGTATGGGCTAGAAAGGGTAGGGAAGATTTGAAATTTGCTCATCATTAGTCGAATCACATGATTCACGAAATGTACTCTATCACTAGTTATTTGTATCGAAATCTCGAACCAAGTGACTATTTGCTCATAGATAAACCTAGCTATACTTAATGTTGTATTATTTGGTAAGGCTCTCACTTTTGCCCACTTCATTAGGCATTTTGTTGCCACTACAATGTATCTACATCTATGTAACTGATTGACTTTAAGAGGACCTATGAAATCTAGCTCCCATTGCTCAAATGGTCCTAATGGTTGGAAGGCGAGTGGCATGAAATCCCTTTTCAGTGGAAACCCTACTCGCTAGCATGTATCACATCCACCAACGCACTCTCTCACATCTATGTGGAGTGTTGACCACCATAGACTAACTAGGAGGATTTTCCTTGTAGTGGCATTTTGCCCCATGTGGCTGCTTGCCAATCCTTCATATGTCTCTTCCAACATGCCCCTTCTTTTGCATCACATATCTTCTTAGGATTTGATCTAGGCCCATCTTGCACAAGAGTCAATTGATCAATTGAAATGTTCTCACCTTGAGTGCTAGTTTCCTTCATTCTTTTGGTGGCATATCCTTCAAGAATGATAATGTTGAAAGGTATTCTTGATATTCTCATACCATGGTGGTAATGTGGCTATCTAGAATAAGTGAGGGTTAGGGAAATACTCATTTATACCTTTGGGGCATTCTCCTAACTTGATTCTTGAGAGTTGGTCTACAATGACATGAACTTTTCCTAGCCGAACAATGATTTTAAAAGTGAATTCCTGAAGCAATACTAACCATTTACTTACTTGGCCTCGGATGATCAATTTTTGTTTACTAGGTGCATCAATGCTTGGTGATCCACATAGAAAGTAAATGGTGTCACCAATAAATAGTGTTGAAATTTTTACACTAAGTAGACCATGCCAAATACTTCTCTCTTTGTGGGGCTATAGTTGCATTCTACACTTACAATAATTGACTTGCAAAGAAGACATAGTGATCAAACCCTTGTAGCCCTCCTTGTGCTAGTTTGACTCTAATAACAAAATTAGATGCATCCACATGTACATGGAACTCTTTATCTTGCTTTGGGTATGCTAAAATGGGACAACTAATAAGTCATACCTTAATTTGTTGAAATCTTTTTCTTTCTCCTCCGACCTTGTGAATGATACCCCTTTCCTTGTGAGCATGTCTAGTGGATGTGATATTTGAGCAATGTTCTTGATAAATTGTTGATAGTGTTTGTAATGTCCCCAATTTAGCCCTACGCTCTTCAGTTGGATTTAGCCTATTTCTGGAAACTCGTAGGCTCAACAAAACTGGAAATTAGGGTTTCCACTTTCAGATGCAATTTTGAAGGTCTACAAGTGAGTTTCTGACGCATGTTTGGTGGAGCTTTCTGGGTTTTTGGGGAGCTTCAGGATGAGGTAACTTGCATGTAAAGTTAACACCATGCAATTTTGGTAGATACCTTGCATGTAGAAAAGGTTCCTAGGTTTTTCTAGGTTTTCAAAGACCTCCGAGGTGGTGTGACATGCATTTGAATCTGACAACCTTTCCGGGCACTTACTATTTATAGTAAGTCATGATGGCTGCCTGGTTTGTGCTCAAAAGATATTTGGAAACACTTACTATTTATAGTAAGTCATTATACTGCTTAGTTGGTGTTTAGAGGAAGTTCTACAAACTTACTATTTATAGCAGTTTGCTATTTTTGGTAAGTCTATTTTTAGCAGTATCATTCTAGCAGCAGCTCAATCATCTGCAGTTCAATATGGCTGATCAGTTTGGCTTTTTGATGGTTTTGAAGTAAGCTTACTATTTTGAGCATTTGCTATTTTTAGTAAGTTCATTTGTGGCAGTGGCATCATCATTAGTTTGGTTTAGCTCGACAAATATCAGTTTGTTATTTTTAGCCGTTTATCAGTTGCAGTTTGGGCATTGCTCTTGGCTACCTCCTTGGACTGAGCCATAGTCAATTTTTTATGTTTTGCAGTTGTACTCCATGCATAGTCAATGAACTTCAAATTGTTTTTAAAATGGGGACATGAAGGGGGGTTGACTATTTGAATATTGAATGTTTATTTTAAATGTTTTATTGATGCTTTGAGCCTTCATTCTTATGTTGGAAATTGATAGTAAAGTTATGTTGTTGGACTAAATCCAGAACTTGGCTAAGGGGAAGCTTAGCAAACCAATCCATCGTTCAAGCTTGAAACTATGGCTACCTAAGTGGTTATTTGAGACTGTGCTTCACACAAAGGTGTAGATTGAGCTTTAATTCAGACATTGTTGGACAGGTTGTTGCTGTATAGCCTATTATCTAGCTGTTGGTTTTACATGGCTGAAGCGAAAATTCACAGATAGCTTCATCATGGAATTTATTCTCATGCTGTCTGACTGTGAAGGGCACCTAGTTTTGAGAAGTTTTAGATTTTAATTCGGACTATGGATTTTTTGAGAAGAGGTCGACCTCTCTCTAGGCCGTACTTCTTCCTGGAAAGTGCATTAGAAATTTTGCCTTCTGTTTCTTCCTGTTTCTGGCTCTTTTTTCCAGTGGAGTTGGGACACCTAGCTCCTAGTTGTCATTTGGTTGTGGTTTGGGAGCATTCCAAGCTGTTTCAGAGAAGCAATGTCCATTTCAGTGAGTTTTGTTATTGCTGGTCTGGTTTTCTATTCATGTTGTTTCTAATTAGACTTGTTGAATTATGATAACTTGCTGATTGAACTCATATTTCATATCAATTTTGTATTGTAAGAGTTAGAGGATTACTACTCTAACCATTGGATGATTTTGAAAGCTTATCTTTGAGTCTTGCAGCTGAATACATTTATTGCAAGGCTAGTTAGTAGTACTAACAGCTATTATTATATTATTGCTGCAAGTTTTATGTTTATATACACTCCCACGAAGAAGTGGTTGAGTTTAAATAATTATCTTTATTCTTTTTTATTTTTCCCCCACTAAAATAAGTGGTATAGTGGAGATTATTCCCCTCACTGAATAAGTGCTAGAGCGGAATTATGGCCGGTTATCCGCCTACATTGTAATTCATTTCTTCTCATGGTTGGCCAACCGCCTACAGTTGATTTCAATTCATTAACAAGCTGGTTTTGATTTGGAGCTAACTCTAATCAATGGTTTAGTGCTGGTTTTGTTGTGTAAAACTGAAAAAAATTAAGGGGGAATACTATAGTGGTGTCAGAGCCTGTTATCCTGCCATCCTATGTGTTCAGTGCTTCAGTGACAGATGGGTGACAGAGAATTCCAGTGCTACACCAGAGGTAATTGAGTTCAGTTTCAATTTCCTGAGATTGATACCTTTTCAGAGGTTTTGAGAAACCAAGAAACACCAGTTGAAAACATGGACGACAAGGGTAAGGGACGAACCCTTGAAGCAAATGATAGTGACTGTAGAGCAGAAAAGAAATTTGATGCAATGATGGAAATGATGGCTAGGTTACTCACAAAGATCGACCAGCAAGTAAACTCGACCCAACCTAAGTAAGGGTCAAATTCTAGTGGTTCCAATTCAAAACCTAGAGGAAAAACAGTGGGGCAACATGTTGCCAATTCGAGGGAATCAACCCCAAGACCTTTACTTCCTACCTTTACCCCAAGGGAGGAAGCATCTGCTGAGCTTAAAGTTCCTATTGCGGATGAAGTGAGACAGAGTTATATGGAGTATGTTTCTCTTCCATATGAAATTAGAGAAAATTTAACATTTGATCAGTATATGAATCAAAAGAAGGGAAGAGGAGGAAAGAAGGATATTCAAGCTCCTATGCGTCCTAAAATGGACTATCAACAAGCACTTGCCAAAGTCACCTTGGCTCATTATTATGGAAGTGACAAGTGCACAGCTCGATCATGGGTCTAGAAGCTGGACAATTGCCTATCACTCAGGCCTATGCCAGAAGAAGACGCCATCAAATTTGCAACATTGCATTTGGATGGAGCTGCACACGAGTGGTGGTACTACAGTTTGGTCACCCTTGGCCATAACTTGATTCATACATATGAAGAATTTACCAACAAGCTGATCGAAAGGTTTAACACCAAAGATCCATAAATCAGGTTCCGTGAGCTAGCTCAGTTGAAACAACTAGGCTCATTGAATTCATATATTGCAGAATTTCAAAGACTTTCCATGATGGTGCCCAACATCACCAAAAGAAGGCTTGTGGTGCTATTTTTAGGTCTTATGGAGCCACTAAAGGGGTGGGTTAAAGCATTTGATCCACCGAGTCTTGAAGAAGCAATAAGGAAAGCCAGAAGTATGGAGTTGGCTGCTCCAAGGCCTAAGTTTCCATCAAAACCCCTTGCACATAAGGAAGAAAAGAAGCCTTTACCTCTTCCTTCGAAGAAGTTTCCTACCAAGATGGATGAAGAGTTGCGAGAGAAGCTAAGAAAAGAAGGGGTTTGTTACACATGCCGAGAACAATGGTCTAGAGCACATAGATGCTATGGTAAGGGTCTTTCTCATCACATGGGAGCTTATTTTGATTATGAATCAGAATCTGATTTTCCAGAACAGCAGTATGATTACGAGTATAGTGATGATGAAAGAGGCCCAATTGAACCTGAAAGAGGGCAATGAAGTGGGAAAGCATTGGGCCAATTATATAGTTTTCAAAAGAATGAATCCTTCAAGGTTCATGGTGAGCTCGATGGGCAGAAAATTGTTGCTCTAATTGATACAGGAGCAACACATAACTTTATTGATGAAGGATTGGTTGCAAGGAGAGGGCTTAAGCCTGAAGAATTTGAAGGCTTCAAAGTCATGGTGGCTGATGGCTTCACAATATCTTGCAACCGAAAGATCCCCAATTTGTCCATGCAATTGGGAAACTATGATATTAAAGATGATTTTTATGTAGTGGGCATTGGAGAAAACGATGTTGTGCTTGGAATTCAGTGGCTGCGATCTCTTGGAGAGATCAATTTGAGTTTGCAAACAATGGAGCTGAAGTTTCAAGCATATGGGAGAAAGATAGTGCTGAGAGTATTAACTAATGGAGGTCCTTGCATTGTGTCTTCCAAGAGGATGGTGAGGTTGGTTCATCATGATCAAGTTGAATGGGCAACAAAATGCTTGATTCTAGCATCCAATCCAGTGGATGAGAAGAGGCACTATCATTCAGATGTTCAGTCCCTAATCACAAATCAAAGTAAAGTGGTTAGCAAAATATCTCTATGAAGACCTCCTGAGAGAGGGACCGAACATATGGTAGAGTTCAAAGATGATATCTTTGAATTTTTTCAGGAATTCATGGCTCCTGGTATTGGATTTAGTCTCTTCAGAGAAAGCAGATTTGTTGAATACTTCTTGGAGTTTCAAGAAGCAATGACTCAGTTAGAGCGAATAGATTAGTGGATGCAAATTAGAGCTATTCTCCGTTTGAGAAATGGTCCTTCAATGCTGATGATTTGGGATCCTGACATTATTCAACAAAAAGAAAATGTTGAAAAATTTAAAAAGGAAGAATCGACACAAGGTACTCAAAAAAGTTTTATGATCATTTACCATAGTGGTGGAGACTGTTTTCAGTTAAGCATTCTATTTCGTGATCCTAGATACATTGTTAAGAAGGTATGTGGGACTGTTGTGCCTTAGTTTCAGTATCAGAGGTGCTGCTCCCTTCTTTATCAACAATTGGTTAGTAATTTCTGATCATAAAATATATGGACAGGTAATGTGATTAGAGGTTATTTAATTGGGGTGTTGGGACCTTTGATATGGGTGTCACTAGCCTGGTTCATGATTAGTAAAGCCTATTTTATTGAATAATTTTCATATGACAGCTGCTACTTTCTTGGATACTGATTTTCCATAAATCAAATTTCAAGATGACTATATCAGACTTGATGGGTATCTGGTTTATTCGTTTTGAAACCTTCCAATCTACTATTAGGACTGATTTTGAGCCTCAAATGAGAAAGGGATTGATTCAGTGCAGCCAAAATTCATGTATGGGATGTTCTCTAATGTTAATCAGTGGCCTTTTCTACATGTTCTCCTATACCAATGTTTGGGGCAGCGAGCTTTCAACTGATTTGGTTCAATAGTTTGAGACTCTTGAAGTGAAATTTGTGAAAATTTCTTGGTGTCTTCTCAATTATATTAGTTTGTTTCAAAGGAGGCATTATACATCTTCATGGAAATTTGAGGATGTGATGGATAAAGTATTGCAAGGAATTGCTCTTCTCTTTGCAAGAAGTGTTGGAAGAGTCACATATGCTATTGTTTTTCTGTTTGGTGCTATAAGGAGTTACGTTGAGGGGCATGTTTTTGAGTTGAGAAGACTATTTTTCCTATTGCTCAGGAATGTGTCAGATTTTGATATTGCAGATTTTATCTCCTTAGAGTTTTCAAGACATGGGATGCAACAAAATTATGATTTCAGTTTTTTCAGGCCTATCAATTTTGAGTCACATTTTGGAAGGAGGATAGAGTAGTCTTGGAATATTGGTTATGTTTATGTGATCAGTGTGGTGCAGCTTCAGCATGGTGGGTCTATAAGAGATGGATTTTTGACCCTGGGATCCTACTTGGCATAGTAAGGATCAAATTGTTTTCTTGGAGTGTGCCATCATTGCTTTAGGACAAACAATTTTGGCAAGGGCAGACTGTAATGTCCCCGATTGAGCCCTACGCTCTTCAGTTGGATTTAGCTTATATCCGAAAACTCGTAGGCTATGCAAAAATGGAAATTAGGGTTTCCACTTTCAGATGCAATTTTGAAAGTTTGCATGTGTGAGTTTCTAGCGCATGTTTGGTGGAACTTTCTGGGTTTTTGGAGAGCTTTAGGATGAGGTAACATGCATGTTAAGTTAAAGACATGCAATTTTGGTAGTACCTTGCATGCAAAAAAGGTTCCTGGGTTTTTTTTGGTTTTCAGAGACCTCCGGGGTGGTGTGACATGCATCTAAATCTGACAACCTTTCCGGGTACTTACTATTTATAGTAAGTCATGATGGTTGCCTGATTTCTACTCAAAGCTTAATTGGAAAGACTTGCTATTTATAGTAAGTCATGATATTGCTCAGTTGGTGTTCAAAGGAAGTTTTGCAAACTTATTATTTATGACAGTTTGCTATTTTTGGTAAGTCTATTTTTAGCAGTATCATTCTAGCAGCAACTCAATCATTTGCAGTTTAGTATGGCTGATCAGTTTGGCTTTTTGATGGTTTTGAGTAGACTTACTATTTTAAGCATTTGCTAGTTTTAGTAAGTTCATTTGTGGCATTGGCATCATCATCAGTTTGGTTTAGCTTGGTAAATATCAGTTTGCTATTTTTAGCAGTTTATCAGTTGCAGTTTGGGCATTGCTCTTGGCTACCTCCTTGGACTGAGTTCCATAATCAATTTTTATGTTATGCAGTTGTACTCCATGCCTAGTCAATGAACTTCAAGTTGTTTTTTAAATGGGGACATGAAGGGGGGTCGACTACTTGAACATTTAATGTTTATTTTAAATGTTTTATTGATGCTTTGAGCCTTCATTCTTATGTTGGAAATTGATAGTAAAGTTATGTTGTTGGATTAAATCCAGAACCGTGCAAAGGGGAAGCTTAGCAAACCAATCCATCCTTCGGGCCTAAAACTATGGCTAACTAGGTGGTTATTTGAGACTATGCTTCACACAGAGGTGTAGATGAGTTTTAATTCTAACATTGTTGGACAGGTTGCTATTGTATAGCCTGTTATCTAGCTGCTAGTTTTACATGGCTGAAGCGAAAATTCACTAATAGCTTCATCATGGAATTTATTCTCATTCTGGGTATTTGCTCATGTTGTATGACTGTGAAGGGTGCCTAGTTTTGAGAAGTTTCAGATTTTAATTCAGACTGTGGATTTTTTGAGAAGAGGTTGACCTCTCCCTAAGCCGTACTTCTTCCTTGCAAGTGTATTGGAAATCGTGCCTTTTGTTTCTACCTTATTCTGGCTCGTTTTTCCAGTGGAGTTGGGACACCTAGCTCCTAGTTGTCATTTGGTTGTGGTTTGGGAGCATTCCAAGCTGTTTTGGAGAAGCAACGTCCATTTCAGTGAGTTTTGTTACTGCTGGTTTGGTTTTATGTTCATGATGTTTCTAATCAGACTTGTTGAATTATGATAACTTGCTGATTCTAAGCAGCTTGCCAACACAACCATCAGCACGCCAGTCGGAGTTGGTAGTCGTCAGATATTGAAGACAGAACAGACGGAGAAATTTAGGTAGAATATTCAAAGTCAAAAGCAAAATGGAAAATCTAAGAAATAAACTAACTCTGGTGAAGTTGAGCGCTTCTAGTCAAGAAGGGCGCCCAAGCTTTTGACCACTGAAATTCAACTTTCGAGAATCAACACTTTTAGAAGATCCCTCTCAGAATCTTCTTAGCTTCGCAACGATTCCAGCCATCAGTCCATTAGACGTCCAGATCATCCGAAATGGCAAGATCTTCTGAAGGTGAGGAGATGAGCTTGAAATCTGGAAAACATGAAAAATGTCTAAGTCTAGTGAACATGGGTGCCCCAGAAGGAGAAAGGCGCCCAAGATTTTGAGGCCTCAGATGACAGTGTTTGCAGTTGCAGTCTCCAAGATCACCTCATCAGATTCAGCCAAGCTATCCAACAGAATAGTCAGCCAGTCAATTAGATTAGTCTAGCTCCCGAAATTGTGAAATCATTAGAAGATCAAGGGAAGCAAGCAAGAACTTCAAAACCATAAAAATGATGAAGTCTGGTAGAGATGGGCACCCTAGAGAGAGATAGGCACCCATGATTTTGAGGGTCCAGATGATGTCTTTCTCAGAAGCTGCCTCTAGAAGAATCTTGCCAGATTCGATCAAGCTTCGTAATGGATCATTCAGCCCGTCTGTAGGATTGATCTGGAGGCCAGAAATCAAAATCATCTGAAAATGAGAAAACAAGCAAGAAATTGGAAAATATGAAAAAATGACTAACTCTGGAGGAGTTGGGTGCCCCAGCTAGCCAAGGGCGCCAAAGTATTTGAAGGTTCAAAATCAATTTTTAGGGTTTGGCATCTCTAGAACAATCATCTTGGATTCAGTCAAACTATGCAATGGAGCAACCAACCAGATCATTGGACCTCCTGAGCTCCTAGAGTTGTAGATTCATCTGAAGGAAAGTGGAGTTGAAGTACAAACAAATGACTAACATTGGTGATCATGGGCACCCCTGGCTACTTTTTTGAGGGGACAAATGAAGTTTTTATCCAAAGATGCCTCCAGGATAATCTTCTTAGAATCTATCAGGCTCCACAATGGATCACTCTGTCAGTTCACAGGATCCTCCGAGCATCCAGAAATCGAAGGTCAAATAGAGGTTAAAATCAAGCAAAAGGTTGAAAATGTTGAAAATTTGGCTATCTGGTAGAAAAAACGCCCCAAGAGGAGATTGGCGCCCAAGGCTCAATGCCTTAGTTATTTTTCCAAAAAAATTTAAAGTTTTCATCATTCAACATTCAAACAGTGTCTACGTTCGATGAACCTGCTTAGGATAAGCTCCAAAGGAATTAGAGCAAAAAGAAAGCAGACTCTCTTAAACCTCATCTTATTTAAAGAGAGCTTTTGCCTTTCATTATTCATTATTGCAGGTTGGCGTACAGAGAAAGAAGATTTTCCCTTTCTTCTCAACGAAGATTTGAAGACCCAAACGACATGCTTTTTCAATGTTCTTTGTGGTTTCGAGATCAGTGAGCAGAGAGGAATGCTTTTTTGTGCTCCAAATTTCTAGGGCGTTGCTTTTTCAAAGCAACCACTCAACTTTTTCCATTTCTGTTCACATGGGTCTCTCTGTTTTTTCATCCTCTTCAACATTGAGAGAATTTCCCCTCTTCTAGAAATTGATTTTTGGTTGCTTTTTTAGGATAGACTTTGTTTTTTCAGTTTCTGAGCATCTGGGTTTCTCCGAAATGTGATTTTCTACAAAACCCAAGTCCCAGCTTTTTTCGAAGAAATTGTTTTTTCAAGACAGATCAACATTCTATTTTCAGCAGCCCTCTCCACTTAAAATCAAGAAATAAATCAGCTTTTTGGCAGAGGTGGACGAGGTTTCAAGCAACTTTCTTCTAGAAATGTTCTTTCCACTTTCTTTCTATTCTCAGAACAATTCTTATCTATTCTTTGAAGAAGAGAAAGAAGATAAATGTAATAGTTGGCATTTTCCTGTTTTCATGCTTTCTTAGGTGTTAGATGTTATCTTCTTTAGTTTTAGATATAAAGCTTGCTTGCTAAGCAAGTCTTAGTTGTAAAAGCAAGGAGATTTTAGTATTTTCTACTCCTCTACTTGTCTATAAATAAGACCAGCCTTGCTCATTTATTTTCAACCGTACTAGTGATAACAAATTTCTGAGCTTATTTTCCCTTCAAGTTGTTGTCTTGTAGTTGCTGTTCACTTTGTGTAAGAACAACTTTGCAAGTCTCTTGTAGTTGCAAGTTCTTGTTCCGTGCATGCGTTTAGTGTAATCTTTGTTCCAAAAATTTGAGAAATAAAGTCTTGAGCCTCTTTTTCCTTGGTATAATGTCTCAGATTTCCGTTTATTGTGTTATGCTTATATGATTTTAATTTCAGCTCGCATTGAAAGTAAGTAGATGTATGTTGAAAAAGAGTTTATTTAAGTATTTTGTCAGAGAATCAAACTTTGTTCATTTCTATTTCTCTCGCTTTGCGTTTACTTGAGAAAATAGAAACGTCTTTAGCGTAGGTTAGTCGTAGTTGAAGTTCTAAATCAGAAAATCTTAGCTATGACGCTTGAGTTTTATAAACCTTGTGCTCTGAGCTTAACCAAAAAGATAGGAAAATTAGTTTTAATTTACTTTCTTGAACACCATTAGCAAAGAGGGAGCTTCCCCACCAAATTTGAAGAGCAGGTTACTGCACATAGTTGTCCGTTTCTAATTGGCATTCCAAAGGTGCGAATTCAAAGGCCAACAGTTTGTTACACATGCCGAGAACCATGGTCTAAAGGACATAGATGCTATGGTAAGGGTCTTTCTCATCACATGGAACCTTATTTTGATTATGAATCAGAATCTGATTTTCCAGAACAATAGTATGATTATGAGTATAGTAATGATGAAAGAGGCCCAATTGAACTTGAAAGAGGGCAAGGAACTGGGAAAGCATTGGACCAATTATCTAGTTTTCAAAAGAATGAATCCTTCAAGGTTCATGGTGAGCTCAGTGGGTAGAAAATTGTTGCTCTAATTGATACAGGAGCAACACATAACTTTATTGATGAAGGATTGGTTGCAAGGAGAGGGCTTAAGATTGAAGAATTTGAAGGCTTCAAAGTCATGGTGGTTGATGGCTTCACAATATCTTGCAACCAAAAGATCTCCAATTTGTCCATGCAATTGGGGAACTATGATATTAAAGATGATTTTTATGTAGTGGGCATTGGAGAAAACGATGTTGTGCTTGGAATTCAGTGGCTGCGATCTCTTGGAGAGATCAATTTGAGTTTGCAAACAATGGAGCTGAAGTTTGAAGCAGATGGGAGAAAGATAGTGTTGAGAGGATTGTCTAATGGATGTCCTCACATTGTGTCTTTCAAGAGGATGGAGGGGCTGGTTCATCATGATCAAGTTGAATGGGCAACAAAATGCTTGATTCTAGCATCCAATCCAGTGGAAGAAAAGAGCCACTATCATTCAGATGTTCAGTCCCTAATCACAAAGCAAAGTATTTAGCATCATATCTCTGGGAAGACCTCCTGAGAGAGGGATCGAACATATGGTGGAGTTCAAAGATGATATCTTTGAATTTTTTCAGGAATTCATGCCTCCTGGTATTAGATTCAGTCTCTTTGGAGAATGCAGATTTGTTGAATACTTCTTGGAGTTTCAAGAAGTAATGACTCAGTTAGAGCGAATCAATCAATGGATGCAAATTAGAGCTGTTCTTCGTCTGAGAAATGGTTCTTGAATGCTGATGATTTGGGATCCTGACATTATCCAGCAAAAAGAGAATGTTGAAAAATTTAAAAAGGAAGAATCGACACAAGGTACTCAAAAAAGTTTTATGTTCATTTACCAGAGTGCTGGAGACTGTTTTCAGTTAAGCATTCTATTTCGGGATCCTAGATACATTGTTAAGAAGGTATGTGGGAGTGTTAAGTGCCTTAGGTTCAGTATCAGAGGTGCTGCTACCTTTATCAGCAATTGGTTAGTAATTTCTGATCATAAAATAATGGTATGGACAGGTAATGTGATCAAAAGTTATTTAATTGCGGTGCTGGGACCTTTGATATGGGTGTCACTAGCCTGGTTCATGATTAGTAAAGCCTATTTTATTGAAGAATTTTCATATGACAGCTGCTGCTTATTTTCTTGGATGCTGATTTTCCATAAATCAGATTTCAAGATGACTATATCAGACCTAATGGGTAGTTGGTTTATTCTTTTTCAGACCTTCCAATCTACTATTAGGACTGATTTTGAACCTCAAATGAGAAAGAGATTGATTCAGTGCAGCCAAAATTCATGTATGGGATGTTCTCTAATGTTAATCAATGGCCTTTTCTGCATGTTCTCCTATATCAATGTTTGGGGTAGAGAGCTTTCAATTGATTTGGTTCATCAGTTTCAAACTCTAGAAGTGAAATTTGTGAAAATGTTTTGGAGTCTTCTCAGTTATATCAGTTTGTTTCAAACGAGGCATTATACATCTTCATGGAAATTTGAGGATGTGATGGAGAAACTATTGCAAGGAGTTGCTCTTCTCTTTGCAAGAAGTGTTGGAAGAGTCACATATGCTATTGTGATTCTGTTTGGTGCTATGAGAAGTTATGTTGAGGGGCATGTTTTTGAGTTTTGAAGACTATTTTTTCTATTGCTCAGGAATGTGTTAGATTTTGATATTGCAGATTTTATCTCCTCAGAGTTTTCAGGACATGGGATGCTACAAAATTATGATTTCAATTTTTTTAGGACTATCAATTTTGAGTCACATTTTTGAAGGACATAGTAGTCTTGGAATATTGGTGATGTTTATGTGCTCAATGTGGTGCAGCTTTTGCATGGTGGGTTTGTAAGAGATCGATTTGAGATGCTAGGATCCTACTTGGCATAGTAAGGATCAAACTGTTTTCTTGGAGTGTGGTGGCATTGCTTGAGGACAAGCAATTTTGGGAAGGGCAGACTATAATGTCCCTGATTTAGCCCTACACTCTTCAATTGGATTTAGCCTATTTCCGGAAACTCGTAAGCTAAGTAGAAATGGAAATTAGGGTTTCCACTTTCAGATGCAATTTTGAAGGTTTGCATGTGTTTGTTTTTGACGCATGTCTAGTGGAGCTTTCTAGGTTTTTTGAGAGTTTAAGGATGAGGAATCATGCATGTTAAGTTAATGACATGTAATTTTGGTAGATACCTCGCATGCAGGAAAGGATCTTGGGATTTTCTGGGTTTTCAGAGACCTCTAGGGTGGTGTGACATGCATCTAAATCTGACAACCTTTTCGAGCACTTAGTATTTATAGTAATTCATGATAGTTGCCTAGTTTGTGCTCAGAAGATATTTGGAAACACTTATTTATAGTAAATCATGATACTGCTCAGTTGGTGTTCAAAGGAAGTTTTTCAAACTTACTATTTATAGCATTTTGCTATTTTTGGTAAGTCTATTTTTAGCAGTATCATTCTAGTAGCAACTCAGTCATCTACAGTTCAATATGGCTTCTTAGTTTGGCTTTCTGATGGTTTTGAAGTAAACTTACTATTTTGAGCATTTTCTATTTTTAGCAAGTTCATTTGTGGCAGTGGCATCATCATCAGTTTGGTTTAACTCGGTAAATATTAGTTTGCTATTTTTAGTAGTTTATCAGTTGCAATTTGGGCATTGCTCTTGGCTACCTCCTTGGACTGAGTTCCATACATAGCCAATTTTTATGTTTTGCAGTTGTACTCAATGCCTACTCAATGAACTTCAAGTTGCTTTTAAAATGGGGACATGAAGGGGGGTCGAATACTTGAACATTTAATGTTTATTTTAAATGTTTTATTGATGCTTTGAGCCTTCATTCTTAAGTTTGGAAATTGATAGTAAAGTTATGCTGCTGGATTGAATCCAGAACATGGCTAAGGGGAAGCTTAGCAAACCAATCCATCCTTCGGGCCTGAAACTATGGCTACCTAGGTGGTTATTTGAGATTGTACTTCACTCGGAGGTGCAGATTGAGCTTTAATACTGACATTGTTGGAAAGGTTGCTGCTGTATAGCCTGTTATCTAGCTACTTGTTTTATATGGCTGAAGCGAAAATTCACTGATAGCTTCGTCATGGAGTTTATTCTCATTCTAGGTATTTGCTCATGCTGTCTGACTGTGAAGGGCGCCTTAATTTTGAGAAGTTTCAGATTTTAATTTGGATTGTGGATTTTTTGAGAAGAGGTTGACCTCTCCCTAGGCCGTACTTCCTGTCAAGTGCATTGGAAATCATGCCTTCTATTTCTTCCTGTTTTTGGCTCGTTTTTCCAGTGGAGTTGGGACGCCTAGCTCCTAGCTATCATTTTGGTTGTGGTTTGGGAGCATTTCAAGCTATTTTGGAGAAGCAACATCCATATTAGTGAGTTTTGTTATTGCTGGTCTGGTTTTCTGTTCATGCTGTTTCTAATCAGACTTGTTGAATTATGATAACTTGCTGATTGAGCTCATATTTCATATCAATTTTGTATTGTAAGAGTTAGTGGATTACTACTCTAACCATTGGCTGATTTTGAAAGGTTATCTTTGAGTTTTGCAGCTGAATACATTTATTGTATAGCTAGTTAGTAGTACAAACAGCTGTTATTATATTATTGCTGCAAGTTTTATGTTTGTATACACTCCCACGAAGAAGTGGTCGAGTTTCAATAATTATCTTTATTCTTGTTTATTTTCCCCCCACTGAAATAAGTGGTAGAGTGGAGATTATTCCTCCCATTGAATAAGTGGTAGACCAAAATTATGGTTGATTATCTGCCTACATTGTAATTCATTTCTTCTCATGGTCGGTCAGCCGCCTACAGTTGATTTCAATTCATTAACAAGCTGGTTTTGATTTGGAGCTAACGCTAATCAGTGATTTAGTGCTGGTTTTGTTGTGTGAAACTAAAAAAAATTAAGGGGGAATACTATAGTGTCCAACATGGTTCAAAAATGGTCTTACTCATATGATATCTTTTGGGGCTTCTTTCTCCATGATTACCCTTATTTTGTCAAGATTTTCAATCCAACTTTGTAGATAATATGGTTGAGGAGTTTGCCTTGTGATACCATGAAGTGGAACTTCTTTGGATAGAATGCCAAGCATGCCAATTTGCATCATTCCATGCACTTTTTTAGGGCCTATAGATGTGTTTCTTGATTTTTGTAGATTGACCAATGTCTAGAAATGCCTTGGGATTTCCTATGGACATTCTATCAAAGATATGAAGGATTAATCTTTGGAATTTCGTAGGAGTTTTGCATAGGCCAAACGACATTCTATTGTAGGCATTTACTCCATCTTCTACTACAAAGGTAGTCTTGAGTTTTTCTGTTTTAGCTATGCTTATTTGGTTGTATTTAAAGCATCCATCCATGAAGGAGTAGATCTTGTGTCCTACTTCTTCGAGAATTTGTGAATGGTATTGAAAACAAATCCTTAATAGTCAACGCATTAAGGCATCAACAATCCACACATTTTCATTTGCTTGGGTTCTTTCTTCAATGAAATAACTATAGGTGACACCCAATCACTTGTTTCTACTTTGAATTTGATTTCTACTTCTAACATTTTCTTTATTTCTTCCTAAACTTTTGCTGCATAGTTTCGATTCATCCTATAAGGTCTTTTTCTTACTAGTGGTGCTTCACGTATTAAAGGAGTTCAGTGGACACACAAATATTGTGGTACTCCTTTAAGGTCTTTGTAAGTTCATGCAAAGACATCCTTATACTCTAGGAAAATTCTGAATGTTGTGGTCTTCAGTAGTAGTTAGCATTTGTTAGTATCATTCCATTAAATATTTGCTTGTAGTCAATTATTGGTCTTTGCCTTAATTAGGAGGTTATGCTCATTCATGCTTGAAGTGTGTATCCTCTTTAATCTGAAAACCCTGTTGCAAGCCTTGACTATTGACAGTTTGGTGTTGCATCTAGGGAAAAAGCATAGTTAGATATTTACATTTAATGCAAAACCTGATTGAAATCTTGTACAATATGCATACTTGTAAATTTTGTTAATTTTAAGTTTAGTTAAATTTCAAGGAGTTTACCCATACAATTTGATGAATAGTTCTACCCTACATACTATTTTGTTTTGTGTTGTCTTGAAAAGGACAAATTAAAATGCTATCACTTATAACATCTTCTGCATTGTGTGAAAAAAGTAAACTGAATCATTTTTACTATTAAGTGAAGATTTTGTAGTGCTGGTTGTGGTGAAGAGGGTCTTGTAGCTTTGTATGCGATTATCCTCTTCTAATTTACTGTCATTTCTGCTGTTAAAATCAAATCTTAGCTTTATGTGTACTTTTATTACTCAGTTCAGCATATGGCAATTGCCTTAGGGTTTATTTTAGATTTGTTTGTATTTCATACTATTTGTGAACCACCCCAAAAACCACACCTACACAAATTCTAAATAGCACACAAATATTGTTCAAATTAGGGTTTTAGGTTGGTTTTGTTTACAAGGATCTTTCCCTTCTAATTTGAAAATTGATTTTATTGTACACAACATAGTGTTCCATTTTGTGTTGCATGGCAAGGTTCAAATTAAAATGCTAACATGTCATGTGATTTACTTTTTGTATATATAACCTATTTTTTGCCATAGTATGAAAAAGTGTAAAGCTATATAATTTGAAAATGGTTGGCTCATTTCTCAATTGGGTTCATATCAAGTTGCTTTTCTCATGATCATGCTTAATTTTAAATGTTCTTCTATAATTTCCACATTCTTTAGATGGCTAATAGACTCCTTTATTTTTTCTAGGCTTGAAGCAATGTATGAAAAATGGATATGCTTATCTTGATGGCATTGAATGTATACTTCATCGGCTTAAATCAAATGGTTATGAAATTCATGCTTTTACAAACTACCCATGTTGGTAAGTTGGCTTTTACTCTTGATGCATTTGCAAAGGGTATTGTGTCTCTCTCACCTCAATCAGATGAGAATCAGATTTGACTGGCTTTGCTGCCTTTGTGAAAATATACAAAATTCTCAGATATGAGCATTTTTATATCTAATTCAATTAGTATGCTAGATATTATTCTAGAAGGTATTGCTTTAAGTGCCTCACAGCTGATATGGGATCACGATAATCCAAAAGCTGAGCTTTATTTAACTTTTATCATTCTATATTATAAATATTTCCATGTTTCTTCTAAAAAATTGTCAAGTTTGATTCAGGCAAGTATTAAATGCTTGAGATTTCCTTAAAGAAGTTTCAAATTCCTTTTTATGGTGCCTTGAAAGTGTTATTGTTAATTCATTTTTATTGAAACCATGTTTATGCATAAATTCATGCAGATTAGTAAAATCCTGGCTTGTTTTTACATAATGTGATAATATTTTGCAGGTACATGATGATTGAGGAAAAACTGAAACTCTCAACATATTTATCTTGGACATTTTCTTCATGCCATACTGGTACATTTCTTTGAATTATTTGACAAGGGTTTTTTTAATGGATTTGCTTGGTAAATATCTATCATCTGTGCCAAGCATATATTTTTTTAAAACAACATTGCATCATATATTGTACTATTTGGTACCAAGTGAAATTTATGAAGCTCTTGGATTATTGATGTCCCATTCATTCTTATCACAAGAGCACTATTAGAATTTACGTCAAATGATACTTAACTAGTAATCACTTCAATATTTTTTTTTATGGCTTAGGTATTCAACTAACTTCTTTGTCTTTCTATTTTCTCTGGATAATAACTCATACATTCACTTACATTTAAGTGGCATGAAGTGCATCCTTTTAATCATCTCCTTTCAGACAAGTGCACAAAATGCATAACAACATACTTAAGACCATATCTTGTATTCCTTGTTTATTTGTCTTTATTTTGTGAAAGAAACATAATATTCACTTAGAATTTGATATAGTTAATTCCTAGATTAGATTAGGGATTCTTGGCTCACTAAATTTGAACTTTGACCAACAGCATCTTGATCATCTAATATGGATACCAGTGATGAGCATCAAATGCATTCTAAGTTGCAATTTCAAAATTCACTTTCAGTGTCTCCACACTATATCTCAATTGAGGTTTCATTGTCCCACAAGTAATCTTCTGTAAGATTTCATCAACTAATGGTTCATGAACAACATTGATTGAGCCTCAAGAAATCACTTTCTCATTAATGACTTTATTTCCGCATAAGAAATGCAATGTCTTGTAAATAATTTCAACTAAGCCTTAAGCATATCATTTAGCATATAAACAATTTGGATTAAGCCTTAATAAATCAATGGGCTATGGGAAAATTTTATTTGAGCCTTCATTCAATGATTGGCATGTAAGATGATTCATTTGAACATGTGAAGCATCCAATGGCTCAAGAGCAATGTCAACTAAGTCTTAAGAAAATTATTAACCTATGAGAAACCTCAATAAAGCCTTAAGCATGCAATGGCACGTGAGCAACCTCTACTAAGTATTAAGCAAGCAATGGCACACTATTACTTTAAATGCACCTTGAACCATTTCAACAAGTTTAATAGTGTTTATAAACCCAAAACACACCATAGACAATATACAACTATGGTTGACAATAATGATGATATTGTCAACATATAAAGGGTAGGTAGAACATAAATGGAATAGTCAATTGTGTAATGTCTTTAATCACTAACTTAAAATCAGTTATACTTTCAATTTGATACAAACAGCTTGATGATCTGCTATATAGTTTTTTCTGTGGCTAACTTGGTTGACTATCTTCTTTGAACCTTGAGTTTATTTTCTTGGATACTTGAGTCACTCAACAACTTAGTGCTCTTGCAGCTTGGAAGTCAACTGCTTTTTCTTGAGTTCCAAGTATTTCTAGGGAATGTTTAATTTTGCTTTTTCCACACTAGAATACTTAATAGGATTTGATATATTTGTTTCAATATTGTACTCTTTTTGAAGTCTCTTGTTTTAATTGAAACTTGCAACAAGTTTCACCTTGCTGACTTGCCTATGAATGTTTCTCTTGGTTGGGATTTGATTTTGTTGATCCTTGCCATAGTCTACTCACTTCTTTGTCAAGTCTATCATTTTTTTGAGTTATCTTGGTTATCTAGCATTGAAATCATAGTAACGAGACTTAGACTCGGCTAAGGTGACTTGACTTGAGACTTGGCGCCCGAACTCGACATAGACTTAACAAAATGAAAAAACCCTAGAAATTTAGAGCTTTTTAAGGATTTAAAACTTGTTTCATGCACCCTTTATTGAATAAACCTTAAAGACACAATAACATCATTAAATATAAGCAAATTTGATCACATGCACAAGTATAAATCGATCACCAAAATATAAAGTACACAAATTGTAGCTGAGCTGTTGAAGGAAATAACACACTTAGATATTCAAATATAGTCAAATGTATACAAAACTCATGGAATATGAAATCCATGACATCAAATGTTCCAAACAAATATGAAATATCAAAAGATTCAAAACAATAACTAGAAGCCTATGGCTCAAAGAACCCTGCATCCTTCCTACGAATGTGACTAAGATAGGTCCTGGATGATGCAACAACCATAATCTCAAGTATTAGGGAAATTTCCCAAATGGGGTTGAGGGGCAGTTCCCTTTGTGGGGGTCTAGGCACAATGCCTCTAGTGGGGTCAGGGAGTGGCTTACCCTACATAGAATGTCGAGGTGGCCCCGCTAGCTTGGCGAGAGTTTGAGAACAACACACCCTTAGCCAGAAGGTTTAAGGGGTAGCCGCATGGAGTGGGGTCAGAGGCGTGGCTATTAGGTCTAGGGACAACGCCCCCAACGAGGTCAAGGGGCAATGCCCCTTGCGGGGGCTTGGGGGTAGTGCCCCAATGGGGCCAAGGGGTAATGCCCCTTGCGGGGGTTTGGGGGCAGCGCCCCAAATAGTGTCAAGGGGAAGTACGCCTTGTGGAGGTCTGGGGGCAAGGTCCCCAGTGGAGTCAAGGGGCAACACCCTTGTGAGGGTCTGGGGGCGGCACCCCTAGCAAGGTCAAGGGGCAGCGCCCCTCGTAGGGTCCCAGGCAAGCGCCTTAGGCGCATTCCTTGTCGCGATACAGGGCAGGGTTGAGGGGCAGAGTGCCCCCCACCAAGCCCAAATTAAGACCTCCAAAAGCATACAAACCTTCATGGCATACATCATTTTGCATTCACAATAGGTAAAAAAAAAAAAAACAAGTTTTAACTATAAATTTCATGTAGTTTTTTGCACTTTTCAAACCCTGCCTGCCGAGTCCTGGTGACGAGACTCGCCTGAACTCGGCGAGTCTAGTGAGTCCACTAGACTTAGTGAGTCTAACTAGGACTCGATAGGACTTGGCCAAGTTCGAGTCCAAGCCCCCAAGACTCGGCCAAGGTGACTCGACTCAAGACTCGTCAAGTCCTGGTGAGTCCTGTTACAATGGTTTTGAAATTGCACATATGCCTTGATATGATCTATCTGTTTTTCTTATTTTTTTTATTATGGGTCCACATAACCCTTCTATACATATCCCTTGTGGCATGGAGTCCTTGGTAAGACTCTTTTTGGTGTGATCCACAAATTTTTGGTGATCATAATTGACATGGATATTCCATATTATGATTCATCAATATGAATCCTTTTCCATACATATAATATGCTACTACAAACATGTGAATGCCTAATCCAATCCACAAAACCATAGAGTTATTAAGAGCATGTTATGAAGAGAAAACATTATCTGGCTGTGCTATAGATGTTAGCAATTTGTAGCAATCAGACATAAGCAAGTAAATGAAAGCAACATTAGCATGGAAATAGGATAACACAAGTAATTCACCCTAGAGAAACCCTATTAGAGAAAAATATAACAAAGCTCCACTATCAATCAATACAAGTGGGATTCCCTTCATGCAGTCTTGCAATAATGTCTTACATCTCCAAATGTGTTCTATCACATCAAGCAAGCCTATCTAACCAGCTGCATAGTGGAATTACTTATTGCACAATTTTTATCCCTTCTCAAGGGCCACCAAGGACACCAAACAAAAGGATCCTCTCCCTTGTACATAGTGAATTACTTGCAATGATTAGTCTAGAATCCAGTCTCAAGAAAAAGTACACGCTTTCTCCTACATAAGGGTCACTTGGGACACCAACAACAAGAATCCTCATCCCTGCACCTTCTGAATTCTTTAAGACAATGTA